>CAUYQG010108406.1:0-15190 GCA_963574415.1 Tarsius wallacei
CTGGAGTGTAGTGGTCGCTCCCGGCCACCGCAGCCTTGACCTGCTGGGCTCCAGCGATCCTTCCACCTCAGCCTTCCAAGTAGCTGGAACTACAGGCAGGCGCTACCACGCCCGGCTATTTTTGATTTATTGTAGAGATGAGGTCTCGCCAAGTTGCCCAGGTGAGTCTCGAACCCGCGGGCTCAGGCAATCCACTCACCTCAGCCTCCCAAAGCGTGGGATTACAGGCCAAGCCACCGAGCCCAAGTTTTTGACATAGTAATAGCAAATACTATTTTCTTATTGTATTATAATAAAGAAAGCCATACTTACAGTAGCTTAATGATAAAAACACTAAGAACTGACGAAGGTCTTGATCCAAGTCACTAACATCATTTTAACTCTTTAGGTAGTCAGTTTCCTCATTTGTAAAAATAGGCATAATGCAATTATTTAATCTACAGGAGGGTTGAAAGAATCTAATGTAAGAGAGCTCTGTAAATTATAAAAGTGCTTGCAAATGTTATTATTGTTACATTACAGATTACATATAAAGAGTGGCTTTATCTTTACTCATCTTTTTAAATTTTCCATTACAGAAATGCTCTAAATCTAATTGCTTTTGTAAGTCTTTTTTGTAAAGCTGTTGGTGGCCTTCAAGATCAACCAACTTAATCGTCTTATCATAGATGAGGAAGATGACTCATGAGAGATGTCAAAACCATGCCTCAGGTGATAAGCTTTTTGGTGGGCAGGACCTTATTCTGACATTTTATTATAATTCTCTAATTATTCCAGCAGAGCTACTTGATTTATTTCTTTAAAACCAATGCCCAAAGCATGTCTTCCAAGAAGTTAGGCAATCTTCCATCTGAAAAGGGCTATAGTTTGTTAGTTATATAAAATTCTAGATAAAATAAAATGAACTGATATTTTAAAAGTTAAACTGCTTTTATTCTTGAATCTGTTTGACTGCATTGTTAAACTCTAGTAAGTATACATTATGCCTAAAAGTTTTTCAGTTTTTTTTTAATAGAGTAAGCTGCCATCTAAGTGAACTATGGATCATATTTGGTTAAAATACTACCTTACCTCACTTGAAGTTATATGACTCACAGTGAGAAATATGAGTTTTAGAAGGAAACATAAATCAAGAAACAAATTATTTTCAATTCTTTGGAATTGGCATTGTGTATTTATACTTTCATAAGTATTTATGTAGGTTATAGCTACATTATTTAATTATGTAGCTCCTTTATCCAATTTGATGTTTTCTAGCATCGGCTTATTTTCAAATAATTAAAATAATTTTTACTATGCATATCTTTAAAACTGTGATTTTTTTTCTTAGAAGTTTATAAGGTTTGACAATTAACTGGATGAACTCTTCCTAAAAATACGTGCTACGTACCACGTTACTGAATAGCTCTGTGGTCTTTTTCTAATCACTCCCCTTGGGAAACTATACACCAACACCAACACTTAGTCCACCCATCAAAGCAATTTTGAAACTCTTTTTCTGGAACGGCCATCAGCACTGTCTTCATGAGAATGTTGGAGTTTGAATTAGAGCAACGAACAAACATTACATTTCTTGTTAAACTTGGCAAGAGTGAAAGTGAGAACAGGCACATGTTAGTCCAAGTTTATGGGGATAATGCCAGAAAATGCAGTGTACAAATGGATTAAACATTTTTCTGAGGAGTGAGGAGGCATCACTGACGGAGAGCGGTCAGGATGACCAGTAATGAGCAGAACTGATGAAAACACTGCAAAAGTTCATCAAATTGGGCATCAAAATCATCAGCTGACTGTGAGAAGCATAGTCGACCAAATAAACATCAAAAGAAAAATAGTGAGGGAAATCTTAACTGAAAATCTGACACATGCCTCACATGTGTCAGAAATGTGCACTACTAGTCTCACAAGGTGGATGATCCATCATTTCACTAAAAATTTATTAACATGCTCATTGGATGTTTTAACAAGGATTAAACATCCAATGAGGATTTATTAATATCCTCATTGGATAAATTTGTAAATAATGCAGCATTGAAGAGAATAAAATTCTAAACTAGATTGCAAGTATTTGAATATACGCCATATAATTTACTTGTGGTGAGATCTAGCAAAAATATATCTGCTTGGGCTTCTATACTTCAATATGAAAATAATGTTAATTCACTCCAAATAGGGCTGAATGTCAAAGATTAAATAAGTACATGTTATTATACTTATGTAAGTATAGACAATATATAATCTAAACAAGTGTGCATAAATACAGTGAATATATACACATATACTTAAATAAATACATATGTATATATAGTAATTGTTTTATATATATAATATAGAGTAGTCTCTGATACATAAGGTTGGCTACATATGTTCTTTTCCTTTTTTTTTTTTTTTTTGAGTTGGAGTCTCACGTCATCCAGACTGGAGTGCAGTGGCCGCTTCCGGCCACCGCAGCCTCGACCTGTTGGGCTCCGGCGATCCTTCCGCCTCAGCCTTCTGAGTAGCCGGAATTACAGGCATGCGCTACCATGCCCAGCTGATTTTTTGATTTATTGTAGAGATGAGGTCTCGCCAAGTTGCCAGGGCGGGTCTCGAATCCGCGGGCTCAGGCAATCCACTCACCTCAGCCTCCCAAGGTGCGGTACTACAGGCTGAGCCACCAAGCCCGGCTTACATATGTTCTTATCAATATCACAACAGTGATGAAGATGACCATGATAACCTTGGTGATGCAGTGTTCATAGCCTTAAAAGTCATTTAGAGTACATTTCAGAATCCAAGGAGGTTATTTATATTTTTATTAATTATTACTGATTAAATCTATTTCTGAAAAGCAAAGAAACGTTTTTCCCCATGGAACTTTTTTTTTCCTATTTTTTTAAGATTTAGGCAGTGCACCTGGTCATATTGTGTAGTGGTGGGGATTGGGTCTCAGGTAGCACATTTCTCAGATAGTAAACATTGTACCCAATAGGTAATTTCAGAACCCCAATCCCTTTCTCCGCCTCCCCTATCATTGTCCCCAGGGTATATTATTTCCATCTTTGTGACAGTTTAGCTCCTGAAGTGTTTGGTTTTCTGTTTCTTAGTCAGTTGGTTTAAGATGATGGTCTACAGCTCCATCTCTGCTGTTGCAAAGGACATCATTTCATTCTTTTTCTTGGCTGCTTTGTATTCCATGATGTATATATACCACATTTTAAATCACATCAATTGTTGTGGGCACTTTGGTTGATTCCATGGTTTTGTATTGTTAATAGTGCTGAAACAAACACAAGTACAGCTATCTTTTAATATATTGATTTATTTGCCTTTGGGTAGTTCCCTAGTAGTGAGATTGCTGGGGACTATTTTTAAACATAATTTCCTAGCAGCGTTGGAGAGAAAAAAAACAAAAAACAAAATTAAAGTGAATCAAGAGACAGATAACAGATTAAGAGCTCTTGAACTTAGCTCTCTCCTGGTTGTTCCTACTCCCTCTGCTCCCCTACACACACTTACTGTATATGTGTGATTTTGGTCAAATTACACTGCTTCTTTGGACTTTGTATTCCCTTTCTGTCGTGTGGAGTTTAAAATTAAGGAGCACTAGCTCATAGATATTTTGTGAAAACTAGTGAAGTTCTGTATGCACAAGATAATATACTTATTGACTAATTAAGATTGGGAGTTAGTGCCTGGGATGTTCGTATGAAAATGAAAACAAGGTGTTAGCAGAAATAGAAAACACGTTTTTGTTTAATCTCAGTGGTGTGGCAGTATGTTTCTAACATTTATGTGCCCATATTCCTAGCATGGGAAAGGAAAATATAACAGATGAATACTGGTCCATAAAATGTTGAGCAGATATGTCTAAAAAAAAAAAGTTCCACTGAGATCCCACACAGTATTTTAACATTCATTTATATAATGTATTTTTTTCAGACAATGTCATGCTCTGACACCCAAGCTGGAATGTAGTGGCAGGATCATGGCTCACTGCAGCCTCAACTTCCTAAACTCAGGCAATTCTGTCACTTCAGCTTCCCACGTAGTTGGGATTGCAGGCGGGCACCACCACGCTGGGATAATTTTTTAAAAAGTATTATTTTTGTAGAGATAAGGCCTTGCTATGTTGTCCAGGCTGGTCTGAAATTCCAGAACTCAAGCAGTCTTCTGACCCTGCCCCCCAACTCTGCCTTGGATTACAGGAGTGAGCCACCATGTCCAGTCTCTATAATAATTTATAGATATCTTGCATATACAATAGTTTTCACAAAATATCTGTGGAGTGCTGCTCCTTTATCTTAAACACTATATATAATAGAAATGGAATACAAAGTCCAAAGAAGCAGTGTAATTTGACCAAAGTAAAAAAAAATGCCCCCCAAAAATCTATTATACAAAATCATTTTTGGAATGTTCAATGTTCCATAAGTTTCAAAGAACACATTCCTCATCATCAATATCCTGAATAATTATATCATCAAGTATCAGATTGAACGATAATTTTCACATAATGCTTTTGCAAGTCAAATACATATAAAAATTGATTTAAACAAATATCCCTTATGTCAGAAAATTCATTGAAGATATATATTATAATGTACCATTTGATCATTTACTTAATCACATTTATTACATGTGTATCATGTGTACAGCATAAATAATTGAGAAATGGCACCTACTCTAAAAAAATAATCTAAGAGGAAAAATAAGCATTTGGGAAGACAACAGAATTTGATCTCAACAAGATCTTAAAAAAGGAAGGCAGAAGAAAAGAATTATTGCAAACTATATTGAAAGAATAATATGAACCATGACTGGAATATATCATTTTTGTGGAATATGCATGATTATATGAGGCTTGAAACATTTTGGGGAAACCAGAGTTGAGACTCTAGAGCACTAGGTTTATAACGTTGGTTACACAGAGTTACAGAAATTGTGAACAAAGATAGGGTTGGGTCAGAATTGTGCCTCCAGAAAGATTATCTGGCTGATAATGGACAGGAGGCTTGCTGTGAAAAACCTGGAGAGATGAGACCAGTTAGGAGTCCACACAGGTGGCTTCACTGAGGGAAATGAAGAGCACTAGTTTTTCAATTCCTCGGCTGGGGTGTCAGGGAGTCAAAATACATATTTTAATAACTTTTTGGTGCCAGGCAATCTATTGGTTACTAGGGCTAGCATGGTGGTCAAAGAGGAAGAGAAAATAATATTAAACAAATATACTTGCAAATAAACACATATGTGCTCTAGCAATAAATACTAAGAAATATCACATTTATTACATTAGCATAGGGGTGAATGACAAAAATAAGGACATAACAAAGAGGAGACATTTTGGGGACTTCAGTAGATATGTGTTGAATTTGAGCTCTGTCAGAATAACGAGGTGGAAGTTCCTTCTAGGTGCTTTATGATATGCAGCTCTGGGGAATAGAGCTGTGTAGGTCAACTGCATAAAGACAACAGCTTTATCTAATGGATGTGCTAACTTTGACAAAAATGAATAGAAGCCCCCCTCCAAAAAATGTGAAAAGAACATATTTAAACTATCATTAACTGTAAAATACTTTGTTTCTAAACATCTTTTTCCCATTCAAGTCTACTGAATAATACCATGTACATTTGTAAAAAATTGATTTCCTCACTTCCATGAAGTTGTAGAATCAATACCCAGTAAGACACTCAATTTAAAAAACAAAACAAAACAAAAAAAGAGCGTGAATTTTTTTTCCTTACAGTTGAATGAAAATTTACAAAGAATGTCTTATCTCACGATAAGAGACGTGCCCATACTATAAATCTACTCATATTATCAACAAGAGCCTTTGAACAACAAATGAGCCATTGGTTTGTGAAAAAAGTCCCATAGAACTTATTAAAAACACCCATAGTAAAAAAAAGTGTGCCACATGTCTTAGAAGAATCTTCTGGTCTCAAAATGAATCTATTATTTCTACAAGTATTTTTCATGGAACAGAGTTCAAGGTCCTGGAGCATCCAGAGCCATGAAGGCTTCGTTCTACTTTTAGACTCACACCACAGTGCTTTATTTTATGAGGAAAGATAAACACATCATAATGCAGTTTTATTTAAGCATAATTAATTCATTATTGACATCTCTGAGCTGTTCATTATGAACCAAATCTTCAGAAATATTTTATGAATATGAACTACTAGCATATAGCAATGTTCCCTCAAAACAACAAGAGTGAAAACTGAGATTCTGAATAAGTGGTACCCAAAAGGTCTCAAGAAAATTGTTCACACTGAACTCCATCAACACTGCCAGCTCATGGAGAATCGGATTCAGTCATAAAATAATATATCTAAAAGGAATATTATCTTGTTCTTAATGAGAAGGTAAGCACATATATTATCCTATATATAATTACATGAAAGGAATCCAAGATAAAAGAGATGTCTGAAAGATGACAAGATTTTTCTCTGCAGTTTATGACTACGGTCCCTGATTTCATCAGTCATTCAAACAAAACTAAGCCTTGACAGGCCTGAGTATTCAGAGAATCAATATTTATTTCACAGTTAACACTTTTCTGAGTTTTCTAATTTTTTTTTAAATTTCACTCGATACACAAAACCATCAGTACTTTCCCCCCCCAACACTATTTATATATTTTTGGAAATAAAATACCTGAAGGAACTAATATTGGCATTAGTTACATCACCACAAAGTTGATAACATCAGCATTCATTTTTTCACAATCAGACATGCAAGAAGTACATGTCTAAGTTAAAGTGCACAAACATATCAATGCAAAGGATAACTTACCAGTAGGGACAGAACTAAAGTGCTGCAGTTCCACTTCACTAGAATCACCAGGGAGTTCAGTCAAACAGGTTAAAGTCAAGTCTGAGCTGGAAGCATGTTCATGTCTGAAGCCTTCGGTAGAAAGATTATCCAGTTCAAATTTCAAAACTGACATTGCAAAATTCTCCAAGAACTATGCAAAGCAAAGTTCACACTATTGAAGTTTTAAAAATTGTAGGAAAGAAAAATAATCACTGAATTGTAATTCGTAGTAATTCCAGATGTTCCTGTAATTCTTTTCACTTGGAAATCGGAAGAAAAAACATTCAGAGCTTACTCTAAGAAGTTTTCTATATTCATACCTTTCCTGGACGATTAACTTCAATAAAACGGTTAGATTTTTAGAGTTGTTTTTCTTGAAGTTTTTTTCCCCCCACTTTGAATGATAGCAGCACTCTACCCAACTCAGAGAGGCTGCAGTGAAAAGTAAATTGGGCTAAGTGAAAATATAGGCAGAGTTGCAGAGAGATGCTTTCAGTACATTGGTACTAGATGTTCTCTCATTTCTGTATACAAGAGATCAGCTGGGTGGGGCTAAGGGCTGTCAGAGAATGCAACTTTATTCCTTTGGGCAGCTCATCTGAAGAATGTCTTAATCGGAAGAACATTAATCTTAAATGATATTTCCTGGGTCAAGATTGTGAGACTGTAGTCTTGCTGCTTACCAAAAGAGGACAGTGATTGTGGAGATTTAAAGGTGATTTGTTAAAAATGGTGGTCAAACAAAATATACATTTGAGAAACACAGAAGACTGGATTTTACAATAGGAACGGGTGATCAATAAGAGAGTAAAATACTAAAAAGATAGCAAATCAGTAGGGTTGATACTGTACTACTTAAGAGATACAAAACTTGTATTGGTCACCTCAGAACATTTAGGATCTCGCCTTTATTCATGCTCTGTTTCTTAGTCCACAAATCCCCTGGAGACTGCTAGAAAGTGCCCACTGATGCCTTGCCAAAGAGAGTTCATTTAGCAAAAGCTGTGCTTCAGATTAAGGATTCAAGCCAGAATGAGGTTCAGGTTAGTTCTCGACTGTCTATTTTAACCATTAATTATTCATTAATTAATTTATTCATTCAAATATGTATTTATTGACTTTGTTTAAAAATTAACTTGTATATTAACACTTGTAGGCAGAATTCCTGAAAATAATGTGTACTGGATCTTATTCCAGTGGGAAAAGGAGCTGTGACTGATTGGAGATTTTTATCATGACCGTGGTATGACTTATGGCAATAGATGTGTTACACTACATAGAAGAAATGGCATATTTAAAGTATTTTTATTTGCTTGGCTCGGTATTGTTTGAAAGATATAAATACACACAAACACTATAGAATATATTTATGTATTTGCATATATGCTATATATGAATGTATGTATAATATATTTATACACACAAAATTTGCAAATAAGTGGTTGTTACAAAAAGTATTCTGGACAAAAAGTGACATGTTTTAATCATAAATAGTTATCATTTTTTCCTTCTTAGAGTACAAAAAGAAGATGCTAGAAAATGTCACAGAGAAAAGGCATTCTCCTCTCTTTTGATTAACGCTACCTCCTCTCTTTTGATTAGTTTAGCTGAATCAGTTTGTTTAGATTACCATAGTAACCATTCACTTGCTAGCAGTTATGATAAACTTATCTGGTCTTCGATTCATTTCTAAGGATGAACTTCATTTTCAATTCTTCTCTTTCTTAGGCATGCTTGCTTTTGATAGAATCTGTCTTGGTTTTCTTGAAACCAAACTAACTTTATTTTATACCAAAAATAATTAAAATTATTGTGAATAATTGCAGTCTTAACAGGACCATAGCACACATCTTTACACAGGAATAATAGGTTGTTTTACACAGTTTTCCGTCTAATTTATTTACAGGACCCCCCAAAAGAGTAGTTCTTAGAAATGTAAGTCAGACAATATGTTTTCATTATCTCACATCTTTGGTTCTCGCAAACATTGTGTGTTACAATTCACTAAAAGATATATTTGTTGTTTTTCTGATTTATAATACCTCTTTGAACTCACAAGTTCATCCCCTATATCTTTCTCCAGAATGTCATTGAAGAACTATTTTTAAATGAAGTGTGGTAAAATAGTAAAGTATTGGAAAGTATGAGTGCATAATCATTTTCTTAAGTGGGTGTTGGGTCAGACAGAGAAGGGATCATTTCCCCACTAACCACGGAGAGCTCCATGTAACTGAGGCAAATCCATCTTCTTAACAAGAAAATCATAATACACACTCAGACCTCCTACAAATCTTCTTCCCTAATGACCATTAGCATTTGCACTCAAATCTATCCAAAAATGGCGAAAGCGGAAAGCAAGCCAGTGAATAAGTCACAAGTTAGCCTTTTTAAAAAAACAAAAGCCTATACAGATTGCATACATAGAGTTTAACAAAATTCGACATGCAGATGCTCCAGGAGGAGCAATTGGCACTGATCACTTGTTGAGTGAAAGGCAGATCATTGTCTGTCAACCAGGAGTCATCTCTGCTTCTTTTGAACCCTGGTGTCTTGATCATTTGGTTTGCAGGTTTTGCAATCTGAAGGGAATCCTGCATGCTGACCTGTCCTGATCTACTAGTCTTTCCCACTCCCTGAGTGAAGACAGCAAAGAGATCCCTGCAAGAGTAACAAGAACAGTGGGTAATGAAACTCACATCTCACATTGCATCAACATTGACAAGACCAGACACCTCTTGTTGAAAAATGTGAGAGAGAGAGAGAGAATGAGAACTAACAGTTTAAAAACAAAATTGAGCAATCAGATAAAATTATCATAAATAATGCCTAAAGCAGAAAATAATTTTACTTCCTTGTTTCAATGATATTTGAGAGAATACTATATGCGTATAATAATAATAAACTGCTAGGAAAAGGGAGCAATCAGAGCAAAATAAAATTGTTGAAAATAAGTAAAAATCATGTTTTTAAAAGTCAACTCAGCAAAGGCATTGGATGGCAGACGAATCACTTCCGAAAAGTGCATTGATTAGAAAATCAAACTAAAGTGTACTTTAACTATAGAATAAACATTTAAATGTTGGAGATGATGACAGAGAAACTAGGAAATAACATAAGTACATAACAAAAATGCAAATAAAAAAGAGTGGAACCTATGATGAAACTATTAAAAATGAAGACAAATAGATTTATTGTGAGAAAATACATGCTGATTTTTCAAATTCAAATATTAACCAAAGCAAGCCAGGTGTGGCTAAATTACTATAAGACAAACTAGACTATAAGTCAATAAATACTGTTAGATATGAGTAGTATGTATGTGTTTAAATAAAAACATAATTTCACTATGAATATACAAACGTTATAAATTTTTATGTTCGCTAATAATATAACATTAAACCATATAAAGTAAATGTTTTGGAAATTAAAGGAAACATAGCTAATTTTGCATTCATAGTAAAATATTTTAACAGAATTTCTTCAATTACTCATAAAACTATATATGTAATATATGTATATACTTATACATGCATGTATTGCATGCTTCTTGGATCAGTTATGACCAAGGAACAATATACTATGAGTACAATACAATGATGGTAATTATCTAGCTGGAAATATTCTATTATATATGTTTTCCTTTTTTTTTTTTTAGTCTTTCAGTCTTTTTCCACTGGCTAGTAAATCTACTACGATGTTAATCAAAATATTAATGGTGAATATTATTATTTCATTCCAAATCTTTTAAAAAAGGTTTTGATATTTCACTAAGTGTGCAGTTTTTAATGTGCTTTCTGTACTTTTTACCAGGTGAAAGGAATTCCTTTTTAATTCATAATTAGAAATAATTTATTACTTTTATAAATAATATAAGTTTACTTTTACAAAAAGCTTTTTCTATTTCTATTGAGGTGAGTAATAACTTTGTTTCTTTTTCATTTTTGTGTGATAATGATTGTCAAATTTAAAATTAATCTTTATTCTTATAGCAAATTCAATTTGAGCTTCATGTGGTTATTGTTTTTATACATCACTGAATTCAAATACTAACATTGTATCTATGTCTATGAGATAGATCAGCATGTGATTTTTTCTTTTTTTATTGTTATTATTAATTTTCTTTATTTTACAGATATGGGGTACAATTCAGGGTTAGATATATATGTGGTCATCGTACAGGTAAAGTTTGGACCTCCCTTTGGTTCCCACTTCGCCTGGTTTGAGATCGGTTACCTTTATTGATGTTATGTGCCCCTCAATTTTTTTTTGCTTATACTCCTGGTAAGGTGTGGTATTGTCAATTATGATATATTTCTATAATTTAGTTAGACTATTACTTTTCCTATGTTCAGAAAAAAATTTTCAAGTATTGGTGTTATTTATTTTTTAAATGTTTGATAAAATTAACAGGGAAGCTATGTGGATTTAGAAGCTTTCTTAAATTGAACAATCCTCATTATTGGTTTAATTTATTCAAGAGTTAGAGAGCTATTCAGTTTTTATTTCCTGAGTCGATTATAGAATGTTATTTTTTTCAAGGAATATTTTTCTATCAACTTTTTAAATTACTTTACACAATGTTCTGTCAATCGTTTTTATAGGATTCCCTCTATATCTTTTCAATGTTCGCAAAAGTTGAGGTTATGGCCATTTCCCTCCCTGTTTTGGTAGTTGGTGACTTTTCTCCTTTGATTTAATCAGGTTGCCCAGGCTATTATCAATTCTATCAATCTTTTAAAATTGTTGACAGTTAGCTCTGCTTATTTCTTTCATATACATTTAAAAAATATCTCATTAGTTCCTACTTTATTTCTAAAAGGTCTTCCAGCTACTACCTTTGGGTTTAATTTTGCTTTGTTTTTTGGAGTTCTACAATGCATAAGATTTTCAATCTTTTTTTAAAAATGCAAATATAAGACTATCGATTTTTTAAAAATGGCATTAACAGTTTGCCACTCTTTTTTAATGGCTGTATAGTATTCCATGGTGTATATATACCACATTTTTATTACCGACTGTTCAGTTGATAGGCATTTAGGGTAATTCCACACTTTTGCAACTGTGAGTTGTGCTGCGGTGAACATGTGGGTGCAGGTATCTTTTTTATATAATAACCTTTGCAACAACATGGATCGAGCTGGCTAACATCAACCTAAGTAAACTGACTCAGAAAATCAAACTCCATATGTTATTACTCATATGTGAGAGCTGAATGGTGACAAAGATGGAAATAATAGACACTGGGAACACCAATAAGGGGACATGGATGAAGGGGATAAAATACCTGCAGGGCACAGTGTTCACTCTCTGGGAAATGGGCTACCTGAGACCCATCCCCACCACTACACAGTATGCCCATGCAACAAATATGCATGTGTATCCCCTAAATCTAAAAAAGTGTGTCCCACAGTTTTATATTGTTCTTGATTATAATTATTATATTAGCATAACTTTATTAGGTCCACATTACTTTGTAATCTGCAGTGTGAATTATTCTCTTAATTATAAGCTACTTATACATATTTAATTTATAAACCTCAGTAAATTTTCTTCCGCTTTCCTTCCCTTTCCCCCTTCCTTTTCCTCCTTCCTTTTTTATTTTTCAGCTTTTAAAATTATTTTAAAAAATAATTCATTGGGTTCCATCATGGTCAAGTGTCATAGCTGGCATAATTTCCATCAATTAGAAAAAATAAACATACATCTATTTACAGTGAATAGTATTATGCGTTGATATATGTATACATTATGGAATGACTAAATCAAGATAATTATCATATCCATGACTTCACGTTCATGTCATTTTTTTGTAGTAAAATATCTGAAATTTATTTAAAGCAATTTTCAGATGTACAATACACTGTTACATTATTAACTATCAATATAGTCATTATAGCGAATCTTCAATTTTTTATTGAAACTTAACTATGGTCCAGAATGAAATCTTAAGTACAATGCTCTGTACAGGTCAGCGAGGCCATTTGCTAGTCATTTGGTTTAAAATATCTATATATTTGGTCATTTTTATCACTTTAATAAGTAATTGAGAAAGTTCTGTTAAAATATTTTACTATGAATGTGAATTTACCTTCTTTCCTTTAACTCATATAACATTTGCTTGATATTATATGAGGTTATATTCTTACAGTGTATAAAAATTTATAACAGTTGTATATTCATAGTGAAATTATCTTTTTATTAAAAACATTTTACACACTCTTTGTCTATTAGCATTCTTCTATTT
Source organism: Tarsius wallacei (assembly GCA_963574415.1). NCBI lineage: Eukaryota > Metazoa > Chordata > Mammalia > Primates > Tarsiidae > Tarsius > Tarsius wallacei. The sequence goes on from CAUYQG010108406.1 coordinate 13,044, forward strand.
TTTAAATTTAATTTACTTTTTTCTAGGGACAGCGTCTCGTTCTGTTGTTTAGGTGAGAATGCAATGGTGAAATCATAGCTCATTGCAGCCTCAAATTCCTGGGCTCCTACTCCAGCCTCCAGAGTTGCCGGACTACATGTGTGCACCATCACTCCTGTCTATTTTTGTTTTCATTTTTTGTCGATATAGGGTCTCATTATATTACTCAGGCTCATCTCAAACTCATGGACTTAAACGGTCCTCCTAACTCAGCTTCCCAAAGTGGTGGGATTACAAGAATGAGCCACCTTGCCCAGCACTCTACTAAGATTTATTGATTTATAGTGTACTTCTTAGAAAATAGGGCACACCTGCTGTGTTTTTGTTATTATTTGTATGGTATGACATTTCCCATCAGTTTAATTTAGAGTCTTTTGTATTTTCATATTACAGTTCTGACTTTTCCAATAATATAGCACAATTTAAAAAAAAATAACAGTAACTTTTATATAACAGTAACATTTAATGTAAATGCAACAGCACAAACACTATGACAGCTTTAATATATTTGAGTTGAAATCTATCAGTGTTTTCAATCTACCTTACTTTCTTTTGGACAAATATATTGTTTTGTTTTGCTTTGCTTTGTGCTATTCCTATTTTCCTAGTATGTTATTATACACATTTTAATCATTTTTAGTGATTGCAAGGATACAGCATACTTTAGCATTAATAAGTTAGTACTTTTGCTCAAAAACTGCTTAAATTTTAGAACTTTTAAAGTCCCTTTATCCTTCTCCTGACATTTTGGACTATAATTTTTATATTTAATTAGTCCTTAAAACAAAAATGCTATCATAGTTTTGGTTAGATTTACTCAATTTTCCTTTTCTTTCATTCTTCATTTCTTTTTGCAATTTCCTGTTTCTAGAATTTCCCTGAAACCCTTCTATCCAAAGTATTTCCTTTATTATTTTTATATTATTTTCGTTAATAGTTTTCCCCCTGCCACCCTCCCATCCCCCACCCCTCCACCCCTGCTTTGGACATGACATTCCACAAAAGTAACTAACAACAGCAGCAACACAGAACATTTTTTTTTGAGTTGCAGTGTCACTCTGTCACCCAGGCTAGACTAGAGTTCAGTGTCATGATCACAGTTCACTGCAGCCTCAACTTCTTGGGCTCAGGAAATTCTCCCACCTCAGCCTCCCAAGAAGCTGGGACTATAGGTGCATGCTACCATGCCTGGCTAATTTTTTTCTCTTTTTTTTTTTTTAAAGAAAAGGTCTCGCTGGGTTCGGTGGTTCAGCCTGTAATCCCGCGCCTTGGGAGGCTGAGGTGAGTGGATTGTTTAAGCCCGCGGGTTCGAAACCCGCCTGGGCAACTTGGCGAGACCTCATCTCTACAATAAATCCAAAAAAAAAAGAAAAAGAAAATTCGCCAGGCGTGGTAGCGCGCGCCTGTATTTCCGGCGACTTGGAAGGCTGAGGAGGAAGGATCTCCGGAGTCCAGCAGGTCGAGGCTGCAGTGGCCAGGAGCGGCCACTGCACTCCGGTCTGGGCGACAGAGTGAGACTCCAATTCAAAAAAAAAAAAAAAGAAAGAAAGAAAGAAAAAGAGAAGGTCTCGCTATGTTGCCCAGGCTGGTTTCAAACTCCTGGGATCACGCCTGTAATTTCAGCAATGGGAGGCAATGCCAAAGGTTTGCATAAGCCCAGGGCCTTAATATCAGCCTGGAAACGTGGTAAGATCTCATCTCTACAATAAAGGAGATCGAGGCCGAGGTTGTATTAGTCGTGATCATGCCACTGCACTCCAGTCTAGGAAAAAGAATGAGTCCCGATTCAAAATATGTACACACATACAAATATACAATAATACAAACAATAAAGCAAAGGCTGGATAGTTTTATTCATAGTAATTGACATTTTATTTCAACTATTTAATCCTTCTAGGTCAAAGTTTTGTTGTTGTTGTTGTTGTTTGTTTTTGTTTTTTTTTTTTGAGTTGGAGTCTCACTCTGTCGCCCAGACTGGAGTGCAGTGGCCGCTCCCGGCCACCGCAGCCTCGACCTGCTGGGCTCCGGCGATCCTTCCACCTCAGCCTTCCGAGTAGCCAGAACTACAGGGGGCACTACCACGCCCGGCTAATTTTGGATTTATTGTA
>CAUYQG010108408.1:0-32407 GCA_963574415.1 Tarsius wallacei
TACTGCCAATTCCACCTCCCTGCCCCCCCACCTCCCCCCGAAAAGCAAAACTTTTTACTAAAACTTCAATGCTTAAAAACATGAACATCAAATAGTTATTTACTAAACATTCTTACTCTCTAAAGGAAATCTAGAAAAGCCATTTTTAAAAGAGATCTATAGTAATGCATAAATTCAGAAATAAAGGAAAGTAAGAACTGTGAACTCACGAAGAATTTGAGATTCTTGACAATGAACTCCTTGGTCTCTCAAAAAGAATTCTACATGCACTATAGTTCTGGCATCGAATTTTCACATGCTTCATATTAGATTACCTATCTCTAAAGAAAAACTGTTTTTTTTTATTGGTAGTAAAGTAATTAAAATGTGTTCAGTGTCTACCAGTATGTATACACAGGAATTTTATGGACATTAAATGTTTAGACATGAAGTAACGATCATCTGGCTAAAATACCCTAATTATTTCAAGAATCCTACAAAGTAAGCATTATTATTCTCATTTTACAAATGAGACAACTGTGGCTCAAAGTTTAAATGACTTGTTTAAGAACACAGAGACAGACAACACCAATCATGAGATTTGAACAAAAATTTTATTGCAAAGCCCCCACTATAATATGCTGACTTCCATGAGTCCGTGGATCCAATGATACATTTATTGTGACTTTTTTTAAAGAACTAGGTTTGCAGGCCCAGAGCTCAACATATCTGTTTATTTCTTTATTTTAATAGCTATGAGCCAGGGTTTCTCCAAAGCCGTTTGTAACGGGAAAAATATAATTATTTGATACCGCTTTTGAATTATAACATTCAGAGTGTAGTTTCAAAAATGTGTGTTGAGAGCCTACTATGTGTCAGGCTGTAGGCATACAGTGGTTGAACAAGACAAACAAGGTCTCTAACCCTCAAAAAGCTGACACACTAGCGCAGGAGACAAGACATTAAACAAATATGTTTCAGGGAACATTAATGTTTCTGAAAAAAATTAAAGCAAGGCAACTAGACAAAGGGTCGTGGGGTCTGGGGTATTTTAGCCAGCATGGCTTCTCTGAGGATGTGATGCCTCATTGATTCCCAAATCATAAGAAAAAGGCAGGCAAGCTAAGAGGCAGAAACGTCCTCGGTGTGCCCGAAGAACAGCCAGAAGGGCCAGTGTGGCCAGGATGCAGTGAATGACTCAATGCATGGTAGGAGAGGAGATCAGAGAGGTGAGCGAGGTCACATCATGGAAATTCACAACCAAGGAAGGGCACACATCCGTTGCAATACATGGAGGTCTGGCAGGCAGGTGGCTATGGCTGCTGTCAGACAGGAAAGATGGCAATATGTTGGCATAGCAGGTTCTCAGTTCAACAGCTATGCCAGCATCTTGCCTCCTCTCCAGTTCCAAGTTACAGGAGCACTGCAATGCCTCTTCACTGTTCTATTTTTCCAAAATCTTCCCTTTCACCTGAGGGAGGGAAAACACACTCATTAATTAAAAACTAAAGCTTGTTTTTTAAATATAACATAGTCTTTCTTAGAATGTCCACGTTTGAAGATGTAGTTAAGCACAGGAAGGTTGCGGCTTGTTCCTTTTTTAAATAACCTTTGATCTAAAATGAAGCCTGAGAATGTTTATTGACTGCTTGTGAAATGTCAGGGGGAAAATTCTAACAAAAATTTTAAGTTAATAAAGTCTAAAGCTAATGACAGTTAATCATAGGCTATTACAACCATATTCACAGCACATCCCTGAGACTTTCAGTGCAATTTTGCTTTTACTCTAGTAACTCTACTTGGTCAATTTCTGCCACTCATGCCCTGCTGTCATCCTTCCTATTTACTTGGAAAATATTTGAAGAACAAAATTGCTTTTTAAGTTATCAAGTAATTTCTTAATTTATAACTAAAAAGTCTAGAGGAAGACTGTACGTTATCCCTATTTGTGTGTGTGTGTGTGTGTGTGTGTGTGTGTGTGTGTGTGTGTGTGTGTGTTGGAGTCTCAGTCTGTTGCCCAGGCTGGAGTGCAGTGGCATGCTCCCGGTGACCGAAGCCTCAACCTGCTGGATTCAGGTGATCCTTCTCCTTCAGCCTTCCCAGTAGCCGGAACTACAGGTGCGCACTACCACACTCAGCTAATTGTTTTATTTATTGTAGAGACAGGTCTCACCATGTTGCCCAGCCTGGTCTCGAACCTGTGGGCTCAGGCAATCCTCTAGCCTTGGCCTCCGAAAGTGCTGGGATTATAGGCTTAGGTCACCATGCCCAGCTCGCTAACCCTATTAAACAAGATGCTGCTGTTGAAGCTTAAGTTGTTTCTTTCATTTCTCTGATGTATCTAGCAAATCGTTGCTTCCACCAGATCACTGGTGAAATGCGTCCCCTCACCACTTACACGTCACACAAATTTCGTGCAAAAATCTGGAATAACCATGAATTGCTCCAACTGGAAAACAGAAAAAAATATTATGGGTACCTCATTATAGCCCCTAGCAATTATGGTTAAATCTTGAAAAATGCTATCAATAAAATGTCATGAAGAGAACAAATTTATATTTTTTCCCTAAGTAATTATTTTTTTACATTTCAAGCCTTTAGTAGTGTAACTAACAAAATAAAGCTCAAAGCCTAGAATTTTTCAAATTATTTTAAGTAAATTTAAATTGATTTAAAATTACAAATAATTTGTAATAATTGACTTAAAACTATTCTAGCAGCAAATCTAGCATATTCCAGACATGTGGGGGACAAAAGGGAGTTAGCTATACCAGGCCCAATAACTAGTCATAAAGAATGAGAACTACTTAATCACAGTAACTTAAAAAAAATAGCGTAACTAATACTCAATGTGTCTTTCCAGAGCTGGAATACAATCTACTTAACATTTTTTGAAAAAAAGTTTTGCCAAAAAAAGGATAGGGATGGGGGTTAATTATGTAAAAAGAGCTAGAATGTCCTATTTTTCAAGTACAGTATTATGGAAAATTTTGTGATTCAATCAAGAACATAACTGTGGGGGAAAAAATAACATTCACTGAATGTGTTGGTATTGCTTTTGGGAACAGACAATTTAACAGGATGTGCTTAAAGCTACTCCCTAACTGATCGAAGCCAGATGTGTGTCTGCCCTACATCTAGAGTCTGCAAAAAAAAAAAAAAAAAAATAGTGCATATATAAATATATAGAAATAAATAAGCACCATCTCTTATAAATTGGCAAAAAAACAACATTATGGACATAGGAGGGGCTCAAAACCTATGAAAACCCCATATATTAATGCCATTCATTGTGCACGTGGTCACTTTCCCTTCATATCGTACAAACATGTACCAACAAAGGAAGAAACAATTACTATAAAATATTTACAATTTATTTGTGCTTAAATACTTAATCATATTATTATTGAGAAGAAATACTGAGAAACTCAAAGTCACTTTTAGAATAAAAAGGGCCACTTACAGGAATGACTAAGAAAAGAAATTCATAAAATTGAGATTTTTTAAAAGTGTTCTTAGAGTAATAGGACTATATATGTACAAATATGCACATGTGTATATACATAGGTAAGGCACACATAATTTAAATTTTGATATATTCTTTCTATGGAAGAAAAATACCAAAGATAGAATATAACTTTTAAATTTAGAAATATTAATAAAACAACCAAATATCTGTATCAGGTATCAGAAACAATCCCCGGGCCATTGAAATACAGAAAAACTGGCAAAAATAGTTAGGTTTTTACTCACTGCCCAACCTACTAGGTCCCCATCTTGCCTGCTGGAAGACCTCACATTCTCTTTCCTTTGCCTGTCTAACCTCCCCACCTCTCACAACACGTGCACACTGTGGTACCTACCAGGTTTGTTCTTCCTCAAAATGCCCACTTCCCAAAGTTACACTCCTTTATCCATTCTAAACTCCCCTTTCTTCTTTGCATAGGTTGTCCACAGAAATGAGAAAGAGAAAATTTATCCCTTCATTATAGGAATTCAAGACAAACTGCAAATGGTTGGTAAGCTTAAGCCTCCAAGCAGACCCCCATTTTTTTAGGAGATGGGAATTAAACAAAATTAGTTTAATTTTGTAGACAATATGGGAGATATGTTAATAGATGGATCTCAATCCTACAAGTCCTCTCCTAAAATAGGCCAAAATTAAATCATTTTCTATTTTCCCAAATGCATATCAAGCCAGTGAAGAGGGAAGATTGGGGGGAGGGGGGGGTAGGGGAGTAGCAGCTATCTTTTTTGAGTAAACAGTATGTACTTTTATATTTTTCCCTGCTTAATCCTCAGAAAGGTGTCTGTGATAGGTGTTATTATCTCTATTTATAAATGATTAAGCTGAGAAAGTTTAATTATTTCAAGTAAAAAGCTTAAGGTCACCAATCTACTAATAATCTATTAGTTTAACATTTGTTGGGCATCTATTATATGCCAGGCACTGTGCTGAATACGGGGCCTCTGCCCACAGTGGGTTCCCTAGTAGGACTTGGGTAAACCCTTAACACAGAATGTACAAGTATTTCCACATAATTTGATAAATGCTATAATCAAATTATGCACAAAATATAACAAGAGCAAACATCGCATTGTGATGGATTATAATGATGGCCTCAATTCTCCCTGTATCTACATCCTGGCTATGCGACTTTGTAGTACACATTCTAACCCTGGAGTAAGCTTTGGTCAACTTGTTAGCCAGATGTGATGTAGGCAGAGCTTGAAAAGCACTGGTGAGACTGGGCTTAGCTGCTCTCCCTTTTTCAGTCATCACTATAAGCATATGCCCAGACTACTCTACTCATGAATAAAATACACAGAGCAGAACCAAATATTCCTGGTCATCCCAACTAAGGCCATTCTAGATCAGCCAACAGCAAGCCAACTCTGACACGTGAGCAAAGCTAACCAAGATTACTAGAGCTGCCTAACTGACCACCTCAGATGTGTAAGCAATAAACGCTTACTGATGAACTCCTTTGAGGTTTTTTGGTTGTTTGCTATGTAGTATTATTGTAGAAAAATAACATAAGCACAGTGATTAAGACCAGGTGCTCTGAGTTAGGCTAATCGGGTCAAACTTATCACAAATAGGTCATGTGTGTTCCCATTACTCATTTTACTTATAAGAACAATAAAGTAAACTGACTCCTAAATTTGTTCAGGCATTGTGCTAGCAAATGATAGGATTTCAATAAATATTTATGGATGAATAAGTAAACTTAGATAAAGCACTGTTCTGCTAAACTACAGGCTCCTTGAGGGTAGAAGGCAAGTCTTATTTTCCTCTGCATCCTCAGGACACAGTAGTAAAAGGCATTTAAAAGAAAGGTCTATCAGTATTTGTTGAATGAAGTAATACTATGATTTTGAGTTCTTTTACTAAGATAATGGGAAGCCACCAAATGGCTATAAGGAAGAAACACAAGATTTGTGTTTGACAAGATCACTCTGACTGCTCTTTAGGGGTGAATGGACAGGAGGGGCCAAAATGGGTGCAAAGAGACCAGCTAGGGACCACTAAGGACATCCACCCAGAGATGATGTAAGGGTGGATTAAAAGAAAAGAGTACACAGATTCAAGATATATTTGGAAGGCAAAACAGAGGATACTTGCTTGAAGCTTGAGGGCCTAAAAAAAAAATGGAGAAACTAAGAAAAAACTTAGTTTTCTAGTCTGTGCCCCTGGATGGGGAGTGGTCGATTTTCACTGAGGTAGGTAACTCCAGAATAGGACAAACACTTTAAAAGTGATTAGAGAGATCCCAAGTTAAACCTAGCCTAAGAATGCCATTGGGAACTTCAATTTTAAGAATCTGTGGCATCGATGTATTTGAAAATTAATGTACCTTAAACAATAAATCATACCCTCTTGTAATAGAAAAGTTCACTTGCCTTATGTGACAGAAGTGACCTGGAGGAAGGCTGTGCTGAATCTTTGTTCGATGACAAAATACTGCCTCATTGTGAAAACTTCTTGAACTATAGTGAACCTTCAAAGGAAATTTAGCTAGAGGAGGAAAGAGTATATATGCCTCATTTAAAATCAGTTTTATAGACTAAGGATGAATACTTTCCTGCTTCACAAATTTTCCATGGACCTAAAAACTGAACTAGACTTTAAAACATGTGCCTTATTAAATTCGTTAATTCAAATGTTTATTCTCCAATACGGCCATTTCTTTATTTGGGTATGAGCTATTCTGCTTGCTCTGGATTTCACAACCATGGAAATCCCATCCAACCCTCTTTGGTCTTCTAAAAATGTGTGCTCTTGGCCTTCTATTCTTTTACTAAAAGAATTCCTAATCTAAGCCAAAGAGTTGTTGAGGAAAACTTTTCCATTTTATACATGAGAAAACTAAACCTCAGAAAGGTTAAGCAGTTAATTCACAATCACACTGCCAGTAAGTATAAGAAATCAGTATGTCTTTCCTTGGAGTCTGCACTCTATTTGTACCCCTATACTAACTTTCAAAATTTTCACTCTTATTTTCTATTCAACAACACACCTTTCCCTTTGGGGCTGATTCATCTCCTCACCAGCCCCCGGCATGCTACTCCCACTTTGTTCAAACCATTGCTTATGCCCTGAAATATTCCTCTAAATGATCATTCTGCTTCATGATTTCAAGAGAACCCATCCAAAAGGAAGCATTCTGAACTAGAAATGATCCACCATGTTGATTCACAATAAAACTATAAATGACTCCGTTTTCTTATTTGTCAATAAACTTCATATGGCTGTCTACACACAAAATTAGAATACAAAACATTTTTATTATCAGGCCATATAGTTATCTGTGAGTCAGATACCACCACAGTCAGACAGAAAGCACACATTCCAGAGGAATCTCCTAAGCAATCCAAAAGTCAAGGGCTTCCAAATATTTTCATTAACCATAAGTAACATCCCTTAGTATGCTAAGTCTCAAACCCTTTGCAAGTGTTGTTTCCTAAGTCTATAGCAACCCAGAATTTAGCTCTAAGATTCTAATCAGGTAGTGTCTGTCTCCTTATTCTCTGCCTGTATCTCTTCACTTCCACCACACACCTGGATATAATCTCTGTTTTCACTGTGCACATCTCTTTCCCAACAGTCTTTGTGTTCCTTGTAGGCATGAGCCATGTTTTCTTATACATTTTATTCCAAGACCACCAAAGAAGCTAGCACATGCACAAGTACAATAAATGCTAAATGGGCAGGAAGACTGATGACCTACAAATAATGAGGGTGCAATTAAAAAACTTCCAGATTCAGGAATGGGTTGTGTGCTTCTCTTTACAATGTCCAACCAAGTATTGTAAATCAAAGTTCTACAGAAGCTTCAACAGATTGTAGATGTTGTGGGTATTGTATTGACAGAACACTGCAATACAGCAAATACCACAATAAAGTCAAACAGTTTTTTTGTTTCTTAGTATATATAAAAGTTATGCTTATACTATACTGTAGTATATTAAGTATGCAATAAAATTTTGTCTAAAAAATGAATACCATGTTAAAAATACTTTACTGCTTAAAAATGCTAATAATCATCTAAGCCCTTAACAAGTTCTACTCTCTTGGCTGGTGGAAGGTCTTGCCTTGATGTTGATAGCTGCTGACTGGTCAGAGTGGTGGTTGTTGAAGGCTGAAGAGAATGACCACAGTGAAGTTTGCCACACCAATTGACTCGTCATTCCAAGACAAATTTCTTTATAGCACGTGATACTATTTGACGGTATTTTATCCACAGTAGAACTTCCTTTACAATTGGAGTCAATTCTCTCAAACCCTGCTTTATCAACCAAGTTTATGTCATATTCTAAATCCTTTGTTGTCGTTTCACCAGGAGTAGATTCCATCTCAAAAAACCACTTTCTTTGCTCATCCATAAAAAGCAACTCCTCATCCATTCAAGTTTTATCATAAGATCACGGCAATTCAATCACAGCTGCAGTCTTCACTTCTAATTCAAGTTCTCTTGCAATTCTGCCACATCTTCAGTGACTTTCTCATCTGAAGTCTTGAAGTCATCAATGTCATCAATGAGGGTTGGAATCAACTTCTTCCAAACTCCTGTTAATGTTGCTATTTGGATTTCCTTCCATGAATCACAAATGTTCCTAATAGCATCTAGAATAGTAAATCCTTTCCAGAAGGTTTTTGGTTTACTTTGTCCAGTTCCATCAGAGAAATCACTGTCTATGGCAGTTAAAGCTTTATAAAATATATACCTTAAACAATAAGACTTGAAAGTAAAATTTACCCCTTGATCTATGGGCTGCAGAATGGATGTTGTATTAGCAGGCAAGAAAACAACATTCATCTTGTACATCTCCATTAGAGTCCAAACCTTTGTGGATTTCTGACTAGGCTTACTTCTTTTTTATTTTATTTTTTATTTTTTAGAGATGAGGTCTTGCCAAATTGCCCAGGCTGGTCTAGAACTTATGGGCTCAGGCAGTCCTCTCACCTTGGCCTCCCAAAGTGTTGGGATAACAGGCTGAACCACTGAGCCTGGCCTAGGCTTACTTCTAATAGCAACACTTTACTTGTGTTTTCATTCCTTTCTTCTTTTCTTTCACTGAGAAATAATAAGTCAGATTATTGAGCAAAGTATAAAGTTGCAAATATTAACTTTTTAAGTATAATAAGCTTAAATTACTTGACAATCCAGGAGCGTGAAGTTAACCATTATTGATGCAATTATGTTAACCCTGTGCCAACTGAGTCTCTCTACCTTCTTCCCTTGTTTCTCTTTTCATAGAGACCAGAATTTTCTCTAGTACTTTGCAGTGTGTATCCTACTTCTAAATTTCTCAATTTGTTTGGTGGAAGCAATGGAAAAGTGAGTTTCCACATCCTATAAAATATACCACTGAGATTTTTGTGTGTGATATAAAATTGAAAAGAAGAAAAAAGAGAAGGTGGTTTTGTGGTTGACACAGAGGGGGTTCAACCAATATCTTGGCAGGGATTCCTAGCTACCCTGGATGCTTTTCCTACCTTGGAGGTCTCTGGTAAGATGCTGTACAGGTGACTCTCCCTGGAGGCTGGGCTGGAGACTGGACTTAAGCCAACTGGGAGTCAACTATGAGCTTTAGATTGGAGAAGAAAATACAACAGTTATAAATATATAAGGCCTTTACCCCAAGTGAATCAATGCCATCCCATTCCTCCTAAGTGTCTTCATAATAATTCTATGATATGGGGGTTTGGAGTATAGGCTGCATGACAGTCCTTATACATACTTGCAAACTGTATAATAAGCAAATTATTTTAGCTGTGCCTTGTTTTTCTATCTACCAAGTGGGGACAAATAATAGCTACTCAATAGGGTTGTTGTGAGAATGAAATGAGATAATATATGTAAGAATTAAATAAAATAATGTATATATGTTTACCACTGCAGCTAGCATATAGATCTTTAAAACAACCTAACATGTAACCTCTTTTATCTTTTTCCATTCTTTTGAATGATAAATGTTATCAAATGAATGCTAATGATGATAATTATGTTCATTATATACTGAAAGTTTGAGCCCCCCCAAAATTCACACATTGAAGTCTTAATCCCCATTGTGGCTGTATTTGGAGACCTCTACAGAAGTAATTAAGGGCCTCTAAAGAAGTAATTAAGGTTAAATAGGCTCATAAGGGTGGGGCCAGAGACCTTGCTCTCTCTTTCCACAGACACACACTAAGGAAAGGCCACATATTGCCATAGAAAGAAGGTGGTAATTTGCAAGCCAGGAAGAGAAAAGTAAAATCACCTGGAAGCTTGGTCTTGGACTTTTAGCCCTCAGAACTGTGAAAAAATATATTAATGCTGTTTAAGCCACCCAATCTGAACTATTTTGTTATGGCAGTCCAAACAGACAAAGATGATGGTGATGATGATGATGATGATAATGATGATGATAAATGTCTTGTTCCAACAAAGGTACACACTAAGGATAAGGAATGCAAAACTTTATTTACTGGAGTTTTTTGTTTTTTTGTTTTTTTTCCTTCCAAGTCATTTTGAAGTTACTGATGAAGGATTATTGGCAAACTGGGCCCAATCATTGTATGGTTTTATTGAGGCTTTTGTTCTAATTAAAATCTAATGCCTCGAGCCACTAATGATGACAGGACAGTTTTCAGATCCAAGACTACCAAAGGCTCCAAAAACAGCTAGATGACAGAAAGGGTTTCAGGAAGGGATATGGCTTGGCTGTGTAAAGTCATATTGGAGATTGAAGTGAAGGTCATAGCTCACAGGTTACATGCAATCTAGAGTTGGGAGTAGAGGGACGGACAGTTTGTGGAAGAGAACAGGAGTTATAACAACAACAACAACATTAACTGTCATTTGTTTCTACTCTATGCAGACATTATGCTAGGTTTTTATATGTTATTTTTGAATTATTTCCAATTCTCCCTGAAAGACCGCAAGGTAAGCATCCTCATTCCCATTTTATTCTCTTCATTTAGACAGTGTGTAGAACTGATGCTTCATAACCCAAAATTGATTCATAAAAGGGAATTCTGCTTTTTTTTAAAAAAAGAAAATAATACCATGTTTTTCCTTTGCACCTTCTCCAGTTGTGCTACCCTTTGATTAAATGTATCTCCAAGGTTCCACCTAGAGCTAAAATTCTTTAATATCCACCAAAGAAAGATAAATATCAATAAAGTTAAACAAGAATAAAAGTAAATGTACAACTGAAGGTGCTCTGAAAATACTTCTTAAAGTGTATACATTGTTTCCCCAGTAAACATCCATATTCATTTCATATAACCTAAGAAACAGAAGAGAGAAAACAAGGAGACTAGAGAAGAAAGAAAACTAGAGAACCAAAGACACAGCCCAACTTCAGTGAAGAGAAGGCAAGTCCAAACAGTAATGGGATTTGGCAGAGTGTTGATGGGGCTGCCCTCTGGGCCACAATAGCAATATCACAGTCAAATTGTCATCACTAGCCTTTTATGCTAATCTTTCTACCAGCATTTGGTAATCTGATAAAACCACAAGAAAAAAAAGTGCTTATTCTCTCAGATGATGAGGAAGCCCCTGCCCTTGGGATTTTTGTTTTTCATAGATCCGGATGTATTACTACAAATCTGTTTATTTTTTTGTTACAGTGAAGAACCATTTACATATTCTTAATTAAGTTTATGTTTATGCTTGTATTGAGAGGGATTATCTTCTACTAAAAGCCTTATGCGTTGATTATGATGTCAGCCTGAGAAGGTTCTCTCCAAAAAGCAAGCAGCCCCAAATCAAACTATTTCATTTCCTGACGACGGCCATTAATGGATTTAATTAACACTTGGCCAGCTAAGACAAATAAACATGTCACATTTTTAAGACAGACATATAGGAAGAATATTTTCCTAATTAATTTACAATTAGTTTTCTCTTCTGGAGCTGTAACATGCATTAAACTTTTAGCAAAAAGAAAATACTTTAAAAGGAACAAAAATGTCTTAGCTAGATAATTTCAACCTTGGCTCTTTCATGTTTGATATCAGAAGGAAATACAAATTGTTTTATTTACTATAATGCAAAGTATACACTACTGTAAGGACAATGACTGTTTAAAGTCCTGAAATAAAGAATTGGAGTGAGCCGGGCTTGGTGGCTCAGCCTGTAATCCCGCGCCTTTGGGAGGCTGAGGTGAGTGGATTGCCTGAGCCTGCGGGTTCGAGACCCGCCTGGGCAAGCGAGACCTCATCTCTACAATAAATCAAAAAAATTAGCCGGGTGTGGTAGCGGGCGCCTATAGTTCCAGCTACTTGGAAGGCTGAGGCGGAAGGATCACCGGAGCCCAGCAGGTCGAGGCTGCGGTGGCCGGGAGCGGCCACTGCACTCCAGTCTGGGTGACAGAGTGAGACTCCAACTCAAAAAAAAAAAAAAAAAGGAATTGGAGTGGATTGTACCTGAAGAAACAAACAGATGATAAGGCACTTTTCAAACACAATGGAATGATCAACATAAAACTAAGAATGCACTGGTTTCATAATTAATGTTGGTAAAAAGAAAATGTAGGCCGGGCTTGGTGGCTCAGCCTGTAATCCCAGCACTTTGGGAGGCTGAGGTGAGTGGATTGCCTGAGCCCGCGGGTTTGAGACCAGCTCAGGAAACTTGGAGACCTCATCTCTACAATAAATCAAAAATTAGCTGGGCATGGTAGTACATGCCTGTAGTTCCAGCTACTTGGAAGGTTGAGGCAGAAGGATTGCCGGATCCCAGCAGGTCAATGCTGGAGTGTCCATGAGCGTGCCACTGCACTCCAGCCTAGGTGATGGAGTGAGACTCCAACTCCAAAACAATAAATAAATAAATAAATAGTAAAAAAAAAAAAAAAAGAAAGAAAATATACACAGAAATACAATTTAAAGCTCATTCATTTAAAACATTAGGTAACAAATTATAGAAATTTCTTTATATAATAAATTATAGAATTGCACACATAAACCTTCACGATATTTATTTACTATAAGGAAGAAATTTATATTTTTAGAAATATTATTCTCTTTAAATTATGCCAAGAGTCCTACTAAAAATTTACTCTGTAGCTTAAGTCTACTGAGTCATTTTAGAAATAATTAAAAATATAGTCACCTCTAAGTAAAATATATATTTCCCCCAACACACTTCAATGCTAAGAACTAAATGTACTTTTTGTATAAGCAAAAACATATATAGTAACCACTTAAAGTGTATGCTGGGATATCAATGGATGAATCTTGGGAAATATAATTCTTTATCTCAATCACATATTATAAGCACAGATATTTTCCTCTCACTGGTGTTTTATTACTAAGTTTATTTCTCGTATACCAAAATGTATTAAAAACAACACAATGATGAGCAATTTGGTCCCAATTTCCATGTCATAAAATCAGACTCTAATCTTCTTCCATAGGAGCAACTCACTTTTTGTTTCCCCCAAATTGCACAATCAGTGACAAGGGGACTGAAATAAAACTGTTGAGAGTACAAGTCACGGCCTGGGACTTGACCTGAACAAACATCTCTCCTTTCTGGAAATTCTAGAGCTTGCTTGACCTCTGCCAGAGCAGGGGTTCTCAGGCTTGCTGTTCACTAGAATCCACTGAGCTTTTAAAAATGACTGATGCCCGAATTCCCACAGCACAGTGAACAAATCAGAATCTCTACAGGTAGGGCCTCAGTCAGCCCTGGTAAGTTTTATAAAAGCTCCCCCACACAATTACACTAAGCAGCTGATGTACAGAACCACCAATACAAGGCTTTGAGACGGATGGATGGCTTCATCATGGTCAGCTTATCATTAACAGGCTGGTGAACCAAGCGTTAAGTAGAGAAACAATGAGGGGAAGCCTCCATGACAAATTGATAACTACTGGAGAAGACTCTATCTAAAGATACAAGAGGATGGAGCCAATAGTCAGAAGACAGTAAGTCGTGGACTTGACTCATCACCAGCAAGCTGTATGACTTCAAGCAAATCATTTAAGTCTTCAGGGTACAGAACTGGAGGAGGAGGGAGGGTGGAGGATTCACCACTCTCAACCACAGCAGCTGTACTTTGTTTCACATGTTGGGCTTGTGCATGAAACTTCATTTCAAGAAAGGATTCTGTGGCTAAAAACAGTTTGAATGCAACTGATCTATAGGTCATTTATGGTCTCTTCTGCGATAATTTTACAACAGTCCATGAATATCAGGAATTGACCCAAGGTCCAATGTAGAAAAGAACTTAAGATAATCACATGGATGCTTGTTCTCTGCAGTTACAGCATCCAGTCTTCTTACTGTTGAATTCTGTGGGTGGGAGGCGTTTATCCAATATGCTTCCACATCCTTGGTGGTTTTCAGTTTCCCTGCATCTCTCAGGTACTCAATACCCCTGTGATGTCTCCCTCCCCCCATTATAGCAGACTGCACTCTCTTATGAGTTGATTCAGATTATCTACGAAGTAAATTCAGTCAACTCATATCCAGAGTGTAGCCTACATTGGAGGCTCATTTTTCTGGAGACAAATTTTCATTATGAAACAAAGAGGTTAAATGTGTGCCAGCTCTCTGTTGAGTTTATCCCTCCAAATGAGCACTCCACCCTGGGATGCTGATCTGTAGAGGACTACATATTCCCCAGTTCTCTGACTTCCTTTTGGGAACAGCAAGGAGGAGCCCTGATAAGATACTAGGGCGGGGGGAGCTGGGATATCCATTCCCAGGGCTCACTCCCCATGGGGCTGCCACAGATTAACTGTGACTGTCTATCAAAAATCACTGCTCTTCTGAAAGCGGCTCTCTCCTTGTAGGCTCCAGTAAACACTCCCCCAATCACTTTTATGACTGGGGTGAAAACTATGTCTGCTCTTAGCAGCAGGGGTTCCCTCATACTCTGCCTTTCCCTTTTAAATAGTCCCTTTATTGAGCCCTCCACGAATTACCCTAATTTGAGTAAGCTGTTTCCTGAGAGACTCCTGTTACACATTTCTTGGTCAGATTTTTACTTCTAGGTCACCATGCAGTACTGTACAAACAACTCGGTAAGATTTTATAACCTTGGTATATCAGTGTCTCATATATGTGTTTGTGTTAACGTGTGGCAGTGTCTTGCTGAGTGGTGTTCATTATTGTTGTTGCATGTTTTTGTGTACCATCACGAGAATGTCGGAGCTTGAGTTAGAGCAACAAACAAACATTAAGTTTCTTGTTTAATCTGGCAAGAGTGGAAGTGACATTAGGGACATATAAGTCCAAGTTTATAGGGATAATGACATGAAGAAAATGGCAGTGTATAAATGTTGTTCTGAGGAGAGAAAGCACCACTGATGAAGAGAGGTCAGGACGGCCAGCAATGAGCAGAACTGGCAAAAACATTGCAAAAATCCATCAAATCATGCATCAAAATCATTGGCTGATTGTGAGAAGCATAGCAGACCAAATAAACAACAATAAACTGAAGACATGAGAAAGGTGTGCAAAAATGATCCCAAAGGAGCACTTGTATCATGACAATGCACGAGCTTACACAACACTGTCTGTGAGGGAGATTTTATCCAATAAACAAGTAATTGTATTGGAAGACCCTGCCTACTCACTTGACCTGGCCCCCAATAACTTTCTTCTTTACCCAAAGATAAAGGAAATGTTGAAAGGAAGACATTTTGATGACATTCAGGACATCAAGGGTCATACGACAACAGCTCTGATGGCCATTCCAGAAAAAGAGTTCTAAAATTGCTTTGTTGGGTGGACTAGACACTTGCCATCAGTGCATAGCTTCCCAAGGAGAGTAATTCAAAGGTGGCCATAGTGATATGCAACAATGAGGTATGGAGTACTTTTTCTAGGATGAATTCACAAACTTAATTGTCAGACCTACCTTGTATCACAATCAAGACTATTAGGAACGGATGACTCTTGCTACTGTGCCCCTCACTATTGATCATTAAGAGTCAGGGTGGGAGGAGGGTGCAGAATGGCTGGAGTGGGGACTATTTTCCAATTACAACAGAAACATTTCAGTATTTTAACAACCAGTGCAGCTAAACCGGCTGAATGTTACTCAGTTCTACATAGAAGGATGTTTATGCAAAGTAATTTATAATGGCAAACAATCAAAACTGGAAAAAATATTTTTTTGATGATAAGTAATAGGTCCATATAATGAATGCAATAAAGCATTAAAAATCTATCTTAGATGAATATTTACTGATATGTGAAGATTACAAATTACGTGACAAAAAGCAAAGCAGTTACAAACAGCATAAGCTGTACCATCACAGTTTTGCTTAAAAATACATATGTATACATATATTTATATCTTTAAGTAAAAAGACTGAAAAAAATACATCAAAATGTCAATACCAATATTTATCTCTAAGTAGTAAAATAATAAATAATTTTAGTTTTCTTCTTTATAAGTTCATGCACCTTCCAAAAGTGTCTGCAATTAAACTGATTTACTTTGTAGCAAAAATAAGACACATTACTTTCCAAAAATGGAGCACAATAAAACATGTTGCTACATTGCATTTTAAACTGAACCTTAAAGACCTTTTAGCTACTGGTGAACATTTTCACTTCAACCCAACAACGATTTATTGCTTAACCTTTATGCATCAGGGAATAGAGAACAGGGATGAACTCAATGTGGTACAGCATTGATGAGCTGACAACCAACTGAAGATAGTGGACAGATTTTTTTAAAAATGCATCACTATGATAAAGCAAAAACAGAAATATCTAAAGATACAAAAGTATAGGGAAATAATAGATGAATTTTGTCTGGAAGGAGGTCATGAAAAGCTTCACAGAGAAAGTGATGACTGAGCAGGATTTTGAAGACTAAACAGGAGTTCAAAAACCAGATAAGGCAGGATGGAGCTTTTCTAGGAAAGAGACACCCCCATGTGAATGTTCTAAGGCATGAAACAGCCAGGAACTAAACAGAATTAGCTCTGCTGTTTTTCTCCTAAAATAGAAACTTGCAAGGATCTTGACTTTGCCTGGAGGGAATAAACATACTATGTGACAAAAAATTAGGCTAGTTTTTTATTTCTTTTTTTCTGAGACCATATTACAAATGTAAAAAACAGGCTCACATAAGTAAGGGTTACCTTAGATATCCTTGAAATTACACCTTCATGGGTGGTTAATTACTTTAAGTACATATTATCCTTATGTATACATGCAATATTTTCCCCTTTACTGTATTCTATAAATTGCTCTCATTACATGGAAGGGATTAAAATGAATTACTGGTATCCAGAGTTTTGGATTTACCACTAAAGCACTTCCTCATTGCCACAAGAGTTAAATATTAACTCACTGCTGATATCTGTCCATAGTGTGCATGTGTGTGGGTGGGTGGGTTTGGGGGGCAGGTGGAAATGGGATATGGCATAAATGTGAGCAGTTTGGGCAGCAAATAATCAGGAAATAATGTTTGCTATACTGGAATAAGCACATTAAAAGTAAAACTATCAATGAAAGCAAATCTTTCTGAAGTTCAATGTGGAACTTAAATTATTTTAAAATTATAGGATGTTTTGAACTTTGAATAAACACTTGTATTCATTGTTTTGAAAATATTTTTCAATGTTAGCCATTTTGTATCACTTAATTCTATTAGAATGTTTTAATTTGGGGCTTTTTTTTTTTTTTTGCTGCTTCTCAAGTTAAGTATGAAAGAAGTAATACTTTAGTAATATGCCTACATCAGCCAAAATCTACAAATGTTTAATGCAGGTATCAAGTCAAGTGTCACTCTCCAGCCTCCTGAATAGTGCAGACATCAAAATAAACCCAGTCCTTTCCCCCCACCATTAATGGATTTTACGTGGCCATGAATTTATTTGACCAAGACAATAAATTCAGTTTTCCTCTAGCATGAGCAAAATTACTTCTTAGATGCATGTTATTTTACTTCACTTAAACCTCTGTTCTTTGAGGCCAAGGCATCCTCTTAAGTATATTTTAATAATTCTATTATAGCTCAATTATAGCTCAATCTTATACTACCTGACTTCAATGGGATATTCACTATGAAAAAGCAAACTTACTCAAGTTCCTTTAAAGTTTCAAAAAGTTAGTTAATAGTCACCAAACACCTTGGAGATAAAATGTGTCAAGAGTACAATTATAGCCTGTAATCCCAGCACTTTGGGAGGCCGAGGCGAGTGAATTGCCTGAGCCCACGGGTTCGAGACCAGATCGGGCAACTGAGTGAGACCTCGTCAATACAAAAAAAAAGAGTACAATTATTTTAAAAACAAAAATAAAGTCACAGGGAGCTGCTATTCTATAATATTTTGTGATCTTTATTTTTTTTTAATCCACACGTCAATGTCTCCCAAAGTCAGGAGGCAGTGTAGATGTAAAAATGTAGTCTGTATTTTCTTTCGAGTTAATGCAAAGCCAAGCAAAGCAAAACAAAACAAAACACCAACAAACAAATACACTTTTCATACCACATTTTTTTCTCTATAACTTTTAGGCCCTAAGCACACATATAAAACGCACTATTCTGAGCGTGAAGGAAGCACTGCATTTAAAAGTAGTGAGATTGAAACTGACCAGATATGGTTTAAAGTCCCAACTCTGAATCTCATGGTCCTGTCATGATGACCACAATTCCAATAACTATAAAAACCAGAAGAGGTGGACTGCATCCTCTATGCAGAATCTCTCTACTCAGTTTCAACATTCTCTGTGCTACCCCCAAATAACCAAGCATTGGAAATCAGCCCATTTATTCTAATTCTATGCATAAACTCACCCCAAAACCATGCATCAGATCAACAATGGAAATTTGATCAATTATATAATTCACTTATTAATAATTTAAAAGACTTTAAAAAGATCTCTCAAAAGACAGACTCCTAGTAGATCCAGCAGTGTGAATCTAAGTCTAAGAATCTAGCAGAACCTAGTGATTTCCTTGCAGGAAATTATAAACAGTGGTTAAGCCTGAGGTTAGATGCCCACCCCACCCCCCCAGTACCTCTGCATACTAATAAGCCTTCATACTGTGTGGCCTTTCCATACAGCACTTTTTTTAAAAAAAACATTTTCAAGTGAGTACATGGTATTTGTACATGAAAATCAGGGCATTTGCAGAGGAAGTGAGAAGCATTGTTGAAACCGAGCACACCTGAAGACTCTTCCCTCTAGAAAATCAGTTAGGGGGATTGATTTCTGGGGAAAAAATAGAAATTCAGCTTGTCAAACCCTTGTCAGTCTTCCAACTTCATGACTCGATTAGCACAAAATGCCTACTGGCAAAAGCAGAAAGTGAATTGTTTTAATTTTCCCTCACTTTGATAATGAGTGTCAAAAAAAATTGTAAGATTTTAAAGGATGACCGACAACTCTAAAATGTTTATTTCTTAGTAGTTTTGTTTAAAAAATAATTTTAATTCTTGCATATTGGTATTTATTTAGTCTTTCTCCGTATCTTGCAAATATTTCCTAAATTTATAATCAAGTGTTCAAAGATTCAATAAAAAGCACACTGCTTGTAACAATCTGACAGAAATAGTATTCACAGTACAAAGGCAGTACAGAGTTGGCTAAGTAAATAAAATTTCAAAAGCAATTACTCCTTTAGGGCTCCTAATTGCAGTATTTTGTCAGCAAATTGGTAAAAAATTCATAGTATATGTATTAAAGATCATGCTTCAGAATCAGTAATTCTTAAAGGTTACAATTAAGCTAATTCATAAATTTTAATAATTTGAAACATTGCTGCTTTGAAATTAATTGATAAAAATATTCCCCAATCCAGGAAGACAATAAAATATCTATTTTCTGTATTACTGGAATAACATGTATGTCATTCCTCAATTAGAAGTCTCTAGAATTTTAACTGTGGTGATAAAGTATTCTACAATATTCAGGGTGACAATTAATGGTCAGTATTCTCATGTATTTTAAACTCTTAACTAACCAAGCAGAAATTTTCATATAAGTCCAGCAAAGCTATGAATGGTTGGACATAATGCCAACCTACAGAGGAAAATAATAAAAAATATACATCAAAATCATTCATGGATAGATGGCAGAAAATTCTTGAAATGGTGATAGAAATCATGGTGTGGCATGTTTCACTTGGGCAAGCAAGGTCAGCTCTGGGTTGGTCCCTACCAGTAAGCCAAATGAATGAATGCTCTTTAATTTTACTTTTACTTTTTATTTTTTAGAGACAGAGTCTTGCTCTGTCACTCAGGTTGAAGTGCAGTGGTGCAATCATAGCTCACTGTAGTGAATGCTCTTTTGAAAGTGCCCATTAATTGAGGTGCATTTTTCCAGGAGTTTTTATAAAGGGCATGCCATAACAGGTACCTGTATGGACAAAGATAACATCACTCTGTGTTCACATGCACGTATGGCTTGTCACTTGGCACTCTGTAAATTACTTCTTAAAAGGATGTCCTGCTTTCAGCAATTCTTGAGGAGACAGACAAGGGATCCCTTCCTACAGCCACTGACTTTAGAAGATGGGGATTAGAAGTTTCAGGAACAGAGGTTCTATTTTTGCTAATGCCCTAATTGGAGGTATAGTTATTACCTAAGCCACCTGGAAGCTGAGAAGTCTTCAAGATAATAAACTAGAAGAAAAGTTAAAAGGGACACTGTGGATCATAATTCAGTTGAAAGAAGAATCACATATTCCTAGACTGTGAAAGTTTGGATGGAACCTTTATTGGACTAGACTGGATAGTCTAATTGTTTCACCTGTCTTCTGTGAGGCCTCTTACCGTACAATACAAGATCTACAAAAAGGTTAATTAGTAAAATGGCGTTTGCAGCTCCTAATCATTCACAGTGGACGTGCTCCCAGCACACGATGTATAGCAGCATTTTTACTTTCTATGTTTAATTCTGATGTTGTTTCTATGTTTAATTCCACGAATTCTGCCATGTGTATACAATGATCTGACTATGCAATAAAAAACATGCAACTGTGTTGTCCTAAGTAGCTGAAAAAAATTCTAAAACAAAATCTTCTCTGTGTAAAAATAAATATGATATACGATGGTCACAAAATCAAAGTTTTAAGTAGAATCTTCAGGACACACAGCTCTAAAATGGCATGGTCTATATTGGAAAGAAAATGTCACTCCAGTGCCTAAGTTTCTAAATACTTCGCTATTTGCCTCTCATCAGAACAGACTATAAACATAGTTAATGGCCATCCTAGACAAACTATAAAGACTAAGAATAATATCCTTGAGTGGGCTCAAAAGATAAACATACCATGCATTGAAGAATGGCTACTAGGAAGAGTTATTCTACATTTTGGATTAGTAGGTCCCAAACTATCAAATGAATCACCTAATTTTAGAAAAACAGAAAAGTATGAACATAGAGAGAAAGGAGTCAGAGTGCACGCAGCCACTTGACTCACACTTTTTTACAGTACCCATTGCAGGAAATGCATTTTACATCATGGCCTGGTGTACAATACATATGTAAATAAAACTTTTACAAAGCAATGCTTATCACTTTGTGCAATGCACAAAATATTACTCTATTTCCTTCTATTTCACTTCTTGAGTAATGCTCATGGTGACCCACAAAATAGATTTCATGACGCACTAATGAGTCAGATCCACATTCTGAAAAACATTGTACTAGAAAACTATCAAAATCTGTGCTTTCACTGCCTTTATCGCTTGCTCATGGCAGATAATGGATCTCAGAATTCTTTCCAACAAGTTCAGCCAAGCCTTAGAACCCATTTTAAACTAGCATTCTAAGCAGTACACACCAATTAGAGTAGGGACAAAGATATGACACAGTCACTAAGTTCCAAGGGGACAGGATGCAGGGATTGAGTAGCTATTCTTACTATTTTGCACTCTTCAAAATACCCTCAAGTACCCTCAGGACTTGGAGAGTATTCGGAACGTAGTGGGCAATCAAATATCTAGTAAATGACCACCAAGGAAATCAGAGGGTAAGCTTTGCTTCCTGAAGGCCCTCTGTAGCCCCCTGCTCTACCTTGGCTATCTTGCTATCTTTAAATATAAATCTCCCCTAATTCAATGGTTTTGTGTACCACGTGTACCCTCCCGGCTCTCCAAATCCCACCTTTTAATTAATAAGACTTATCTATATTAGGCTACTTGATATTATATCTGTTACTTCCAAAGACAATTTAAGTTTATACTTAAAGAATTACCAAAAAAGATCGTGACACTGAAAGTCATGATAGAGTCCCTTGATCAGTGGTCCTGAAAGAAAGGACCTGCCAAAACCTGGACAGGCTATCGATGCATATATTTTCTCATTTCTACACTTCAACAAGATGATCAGTTTCACATCATTATCCCATTTCACTGGTGGATAACCAAACACTCAGAAAAAAAGAAGTGGGGCCACACAAGTAGTAAATATTAGGCAGAGCCAGTATTTAAACCTAGGTATTTCATTGCCTTTTTAAAAAATACCTCAGCTGCTCCTGAAAAATGGCATATTAAATTACAAAGAAACAATGACTAGAAGCCTCAAGCCCATTTGAAGTGTGTGAGTTTAACAGGTTATCAAACTGGAAAAATAAAACCCAATACCTTAGTAATATGCTTCATCACATAACTTTACTTTTTCTTTGCCAAGTCTTTGTGAGTTATTCATTGCTGGGTATGTTTTTCTTGGCAGCTGTTAATCTTGGCTCAAACATAAGCTCTTACTGTAGAGCAATTCAGATGTGTTAAGTCCTCTATTACACAGAGAAAAAACAAGACTCTGTATGCATGTGTGTATGTGTGTTTATGTGGGTCAAGTCCAAGGGGAAGTATAAAATGGAAACAATATATGAATTGGGGTGTGTGTGTGTGTATAGGGTAGTTAAGAGAAGTTGAAAGCAGAATAAACAATTTTGGCCTTCTGTCTCTCAGCAGAAGTAGTGTAAGGAAATGGAGCAGAAGAGAGCAGTACGGGTCAAGTTTAACTCACATCCGCCCTCACACAAGTGTACACTGCTTGACGTAGCAATGTTTAATTCGCCCAATCATGATGATGAGTCACTGTAAAAGTTACTAAGCAGGTTGTCCAAAAAAGTGTATTTCTGGGAGAACTTTATGATATTTCTCAACCAGGAACAATTTAGTTCCAAGGTTGAGAAACCTTGCTTACAGTGTAACAGTGTACTTAAGCAACACAACTACTGTACTCCAGCTGCCTCTCTGGCACTCAGTCATCTGTAAAATGGAGGTAATAATAGTACCTGCTTCATTGGGTTGTTGTGAGGATTACATGTCTTATTTTTGTACATCATTTAGAACCATGCCTATAACACAGAAAGTTCTCACTAAATGTTAGTTATTGTTACCATCATCATCAAAGCTCAGCACCGTGCAGAGCAGTGCTTCCCAAAGTATGATCCCTTAAGTAGATTTCGGAGGGGAAAAAGGATTCTGTAGTCAAATAAATTTGGAAAACTGTGGGTTAAAATAAGATAAGTTTCTTTATTGTGGAAATTCTTGGAATGTTTAATGATAAAAGATATATTTCCTGAACTGAGTTGATCAAAGAATCCCATGCAGAATCTTGCAGGACAGAACACACTTTAGGGAAAGGCTGGCATGGTAAAAGGGTATGGATTGAGAATCTACAGATAGGATTCAGCTCGAGTCTATCACTTATCCACGATGAAGCTAGGTAAGTGCCTTGACCCTCCCTTGCCCTCAGTGATCACCAATGCAAAAAAAAAGACTTGAAAGTCTCTGATTCTAAGATGCTCCCAGTCCTTGTGTTATCACTAGCAGACCTCAAAGGCATGCATTAACATATGCCACGGATGTCACGGTCAAGAAAAACGAAGAGCTGTGACAATTCTCAGGATGCTCATGCACTCCCATCCCCAATTTACTGTTATTGAGAAAGTTCAAATTGCCAAATATCCCACGTGAGAAATCAGGATGAACATGATACAGAAACTAAATGCTAGCTTATTTGTTGTGTTTTTGCAAATGCAGCCTAATTTTTTAAACAGAAAGTAGAGCTAGCATAAAAGAATATGAAATCAATTTTTAAAAAGAAGTCTCAACTACTTAAAGTGTGCGCCAGTAAAATCTACTCAATTTTTATCTCTTGTTAGGCACTAAATAAAATTGGCAGAGAATATGGCAAGACAAGATAGCTACCTCAAGGAACTAAAACTCTTTTGAGAAGAAAGATGTACTCAGTTCATGGACACAAGTTTAAACAAAGGCCAATGAGAGCAGCGTCATCTGTTATTGCCATTTTTCTGTAAGTCAAACGCACAACAGCAAAAACACAAAACAAAATTAAAACATGAAATATGAATGAATATCTATCTTTTTGTTTGGATTTCCAGACACACATTCTTATTGCCCATTGTTCAGGCATCACCTGCAGGTGTCAGAAAGCTATTTAAGCTGTAGGGTATGTATATTATTTGTCATTCACAATGATCTTCATCCCTGTAAGGATGTTAGTACAGTATGGCTTGAATCCTCCATGCACGAGAGATAGATACAGAGTAAATAGACTATGTCTTGTATTGTCCAGGACACTGTTTCACTACATTACAATTTTAAGTTATTTTAAATTGCATAACTGAAATCTTTCACACTGGAAGAGTAGCCAGTGTTCATGTAGGTTAGCCTTTCTTTTAATACCATTAGAGTCCACACCCAGTCTGTGACTTTGCACAGTATCAGTAAGGCTGAAGTTGGGGAGACTACAAAGGTAATACTAATACCGATACTCTGCCATCCAACAGCAACCCAATTAACCAAGCCACCACTTAGATTGAACAGGCCCTGGTAACTGATAAGCAACATTTGCTCACTTTTTGTAGTTCTCTCTCATACATGACTATGTATAAACCTGTGTCATTTTCTAGAACTCTACAGGTTCAAGCAACTCTATTTCTGATGACAAACTTGTCTGTTTTTTTCTTTCAATCTGTGACTGATGACTTTCAATCTGTGAAGTTCTTGTCTTCCATTTTCAGACACAAAAAGAAGCAATGGCTTCCATTTTCAAACTACTTTACAATATTATTTTGACAAAAATTGCTTTCAAAATGCTCAGGTTTGGTTGCCTTTGGTAGTGTTCCAGAATGTTTTAAAAAATATCATCCTGCTGTCAAATTCTCTTTCCCCATGCACAAGCTTTGTTTTCCTAGAATATAACCATTTGCTCCATTGAACCTCAAAAAAGGAATTTTGATTATAAAAATCTAAAGCTGTTATTGCTTTTACTATTTAAAAGTCATTTTTCCATTATCAAATTTTGTATTTTTTCATGTAAATCTAATTTGTCTAATTTTGTCTTTAACATTTGTGCTTTGACTTTTGAATTCATTTTGATGTCTTTTTTTTTTTGCTATTAAGCTCCTTTTGTTTCTCTGCATTTTAATGATTGTTTTGTTCAGCCTGCAAACTGAGTCAGTTCACTCTTCAGCTCTGTTTTTGCTCTTTTATTGTGTCCCTATGCTGAAATTCAGACACTGCAGAATGTGAGCCTTGAAACAGGCCTCTGCAATTTTATTTTTGCCTACACAAAATAAAAACTAACTAGTCTCACCTCCTTTGCCATCTTGAGATAGAGAGCAGTGGGAAAGGTGTAGGGAGAAGGTAGACTAGCGCTAACAGGGAAGTGTAGGTAGTGCTTTACCTGGATACAGAATTGTGTATGTGTATGAAATGGTAGTATCCTCGCATGGGTCATTTCCGTAAGTCCCCTAGAAAAGGCACAGTAACAGTAGGCACTTGATACTTACCAAGGAGAGTTGTAAGGTGCACCACGTTTAAAAAACTCTTAGGTAGCCCTGAACTGTGTTCTCAAATTACACATCGATGGCCCAGGCACCTTGCCCAAAGACACAAGGAAGTAAACACTAGAGATTCAGCACTGGAACCCAGGTCCTTTCCTTTACTACTCTCTGCCAGGTTCATAGGCCACTTGAGAACGAGCAAAGCACCATTTCCACCTTATTCTTTAACTTTTACTCTTTCTCTGGAGGATTCAGTTGTTTCAACTCATGCCCTAATTATGACAGTTCTGTTAGTTGACTCTCAAGTTTCACAACTCCAACAGACTTTATACTCACATAGAATGTCAATATGCCCATACAAAAGGTTGGGCATGATAGCAAAGAAAAGAGAATTATTATTCATTTAATCTTCACAACAACTAATAAGGAAGATAATGATTCTTATTTCAGGAGAGAGGAAACCAAGGTTCAAGAAGATCCAGTAATTTGTCCAAGGTTGCCTAGCTCATGGTAAGCTACCCACATTTGCTATTACATTTCAACAAAACATGTATTGGAACTTTCTTTCTTTTTTTTTTTGAGTTGGAGTCTCACTCTGTCACCCAGACTGGAGTGCAGTGGCCGCTCCCAGCCACTGCAGCCTCGACCTGCTGGGCTCCAGCGATCCTTCCGCCTCAGCCTTCCAAGTAGCCGGAGTTATAGGCGCACGCGCTACCATGCCCGGCTAATTTTTTTTGATTTATTGTAGAGATGAGGTCTCACCAAGTTGCCCAGGTGGGTCTCGAACCCGTGGGCTCAGCCAATCCACTCACCTCGGCCTCCCAAAGCATGGGATTACAGGCTGAGCCACCGAGCCCGGCCTTGGAACTTTCATAGGTAAAAAAAATGTTATCCTTTGATTCATTCCCTTCTTCATTGTTTTAAGAAATAGTCATTGAATACCTACTATGGGTTAGGTGCCTCAAAGACTATAACTCTATTCCAATTGTAGTGCAAGGGTTCCAAAAAAAAAAGGTCTATATGGTTCTTTTGGAATGGTCTTCAGAGAAATCTTACAGACCATCTGAAATATCAGACTTAGTACTTTAAAAATACTATCTACTGTTTTTGGTCATAAACATTAATTACTACCTATATCATCTGTGTCTTTGGCCAGACTTGGACATGAAGGACTTTGAACTAGTTCTAAAAGTCAAAGAAAACAAAATGTGTTACACTTTGGGAATATTCAAAATGTTACACAAATGACTCCCAAATAGTTTTTTAAAAGTGTTCCACTAATATTCTGCTTAATTAATGGAAATATAGCAAAGTAATCAAAAGCAAAAACAAAGGAATATGAAAAGACTTAGGTTTGAATTACAGGACCACACCATTTATTAGCTGTTTGACCCCTTTAATATCTCTAGTCTAGGTTTCTTGTCTGTAAAATAAGAACAACTCTGATATCTAGATGGTAAGATTACTGTGAAGATATGTGGTAATAGAGATAAAATACTGAACCCTGGAAATGAATGATAGAGCTATTTATTGATCAAAAGATAGAGCAATGTGAAGAATCGGACATATTTGGGTAAGATTGGAAGTTGAGGGAAACTGCTAGGGGTTGGAGGGGCACATCTCATCAACAAGGGTACCTGCATAATCAATGTTTGTATACCTAAACCTGAAGGTCCCCACATCTTTAAAATAATATTAAAAAAATAAAAATATCTGCTATTGAAAAAAAGACTTGAGTGGGGACCAAAGGAAAGCCCAAACTTTACCTGAATGATGACCACTTGTATACCTAATCCTTAATTGTACCCCATATCTTTAAAATAAATAAATAAATAAATAAATAGAAAAAAGATTTGAATGAAGTTGACACCCTGGCAGTTTTGGAAAACAGTTTTTTTTATTAGTTCCAGTTAATAATTTGGAACATGTGTTCTGAAATAAGAGTAGACAATAATGATTTATGTTGTTCCATTAATATTTTAATATTTCCAGCATAAATTTCTGTTAGCTTAGCTAATAGGCTACCTAATATATAGTCACGTGCCTATTATTCTGAAATATGTAGTATTCTTATCATTCCTACTTTAATTTTGCAAAAAACAAAATTTCACTAATACTTAGGATTAGTATAATGAGCTCTATCTTCAAAAGGAAGACTTACTTTTCAAAGAAATCTGTTTTTTAAAATTACTATTAACTGAGTTATAACTAGCTTTTTATATTTCCATTGGTTTATTTTTGACCACGTTTTAATTTAAAATGGAAATATAGACTATTAGCTTTCACCAATTACTAAGTTCATTTATTTTAAAAGGAAACTGAATCTTTCAGTCTTTCAACTGCTTTGATCATCTTTGTCATTAGTTATGATTTACAGCCGTTTCTTCAGAATTTGAAAACTCTAAGCACCAAGGATAAAAATTATATTAAAGATTTAGTTCTTCACAAAACAGTCTCATTGGTTAGTCTTCTCTTTCATATTTCTTTCTATTACCTTTCCATATTTTCTTATTTTGTCCACAAAAATATTTTCTGTCACTGCTGGTTAAAAACCCACAAATCACTGAAAGAATATATTTTTTTGTCTAATACAATTTAATATTTAGTAAGATGTCTTACAAATTTTTCATATTTTATTCAAAGCTAGAAATTTGTTTCAGAGGTTTAAAAGTTGTGATAAAATGTGAATTTTTTGAGAGTCTTAGAAGCAATTAGAAAACTACTATGTATTAGTCCTGGTACTCACTTGTAATTTTTACTTGAAATAAATTCAAACTATTGTTTTTCATGACTACCACTTAATTTGCATACATATTCATTTGAAAAGTGAATTATGTTACAGTGTTCATTTTTCAAAAATCATTCTAAGTCCAATTTCAAAGCTAAACATAAATAATTAAGCAGTCTAGAATTTTATCATTATTAGACTGCTAGGACACACACAGCAGTGTTATAAAATTATTAAAGTCAGGTAGCCAGCTGGGATTCGCTTGTTTGTTTGGTTTTTAAGTTTAATTTACTTCCACTCTCACCCACAAAAAGAAAATCAGTTCCGAGTCATGATACAGAATATGAAAAGAAAACATCAGGTGGCAATATTACTAGTAAGTTCCTTGAAAACTATCTCTAGTTAAAAGCTACTTAAATCCTACTTTAAAAGGTTTCATTTACTTTATGTAGATTTTACCACAGAGGGTTCACATTTGTATTGCTGAAGTCCACTGCTTTTTTTTGTTTTTTTCTGAGTCGTTTCACTCTGTCACCCAGGCTGGAGTACAGTGGCACACTCACAGCCACCGCAGCCTCGACCTGCTGGGCTCAGGCAATCTTTCTATCTGGGCCTTCAAAGTAGCTGGAACTACAGGCACACGCCACCACACTCAGCTAATTTTTTGATTTCTTGTAGAGATGAGGTCTCACCAAGTTGCCCAGGCTGGTCTTGAACCCGTGGGCTCAGGCAATCCTCTCACCTCAGTCTCCCAAAGTGTTGGGATTATAGGCGTGAGCCACCGCATCCAGCTGTCCATTGCTTCTTAGTTGAGACTTTTAAAATTCAGTTAGTGAAGTTGAGATCATCAGTAAAAGGTGAGATTTAAAGCAGAAAAAAAGTTAACAGAATCCCAAAGGATTATCATTCAGAAATGACTTTGTGTCTGAAATTTCTACTCAAGAAGGTACTGTAAGTAAAAATATCTCAGGTTGTTTTTAGAAAGTAAGATCTTATCAGTTGACTTTTGGGGTATCGATCCTTTGCTTGCATTCAAACCTTGAACTCTAAAATGGTTTCACCTCGCATACTACAAGTTTCTGGAGTGGGACTTTCTGTGATGATTGCTTTATCTTATTTTATACATATCCAATTTACTAATGTGGTCAAAGTCCACCTGAAATTTGACAGAGATAAGACGTCAGTTGTCAGATAACATTGGTTTTTAGACCACAGTTCCTTCTCCTTTCCTGCTACCCTTCTCAGAATCAAAATTACTTCCAAGTAAAGAACTTAGATTTAAAAAAACAAGAAAATTCGACAGAGAATTACCTCAGCAGGAGTGGAAGAATTTTTATGTAACCAATGCTAACTCTTCTTGATCTCTTTAAAATTTGCCATTTTATTGTACTTTTCTCCTCCTCCAAATTGTAGAGGCATAGTAGAAGTAAACCACACACACACTAGAAAACTACAACTCAAACTATAAATAATTCAAAATAAAAACCTGAAATGAATCCTTGAGCCACACTTCCCTACGTGTTACCCACCCTGGAGGACTTACAATTAAATTATATTTTTTTCTTTAGTTAGGTTGAAAGCAGTCTGCATAAGGCTACTGCCTATACACAAATGGCACTAATTTTCCCATTTGGGTACAAGTCTTTTAAGTTCAGCTGTTATGCCCCTGGCAAGGAAGTTGAACTGAATTGAACAAGACTAAAAGATTTCGTGGGTTTGATTTGCTGTGGATCATGAAGTTGGCTTTGCACATGGCAGAGAAGGCTACTCCCTTCTTCTCTGCTACTGCTAGCACAGGAATCAGTGGGGAGTTAGTCTCTCAAAACTTCTTTTCTGGCACTGAATTCATGTGGACACAGGCTTATTAGGCAGCACTGTGATCAACCCATGCAGCTAGCTAGTATTATGAGTTTTCTCCATACAAAATCTTTCATCTCTCAGTACCCGATCCTTTGTCAGAGGCAGCACAGATACAGAAATGAAAACTGGGCCACAAAATACTTAGCATAACTGTCCCAAGGCCAAAATAAATGATATTTTTCCCCTCCTAAAAGTATAATTTTTAATTAATATAGCTATTACTTACCCAAAGGATTGGTACTATTTGGACATTGCTCTTAGATGGAAACTACCTAATCAATTTTTATGACACATTTAATTTATAAAATGGCTTCAAATGTTGAAAAGCTTGGAAGCTGGTATTTAAACAATATAGAGTAGGTTATATATTTGACAAAGTCATGATTAAGGATTTTCAAATGAGGTTTATCTACATACTGGTTAAAAATTCAATTACATAATAAAGTAGAAAGTGCTAGCAGCTATGAAGGTGAATTTTGATTCCAGACTCTTCTTTTTAATCCTCTCTCTGTTTCAAACCAACACATGTATACGCTACACTCATGCTTGAATTTTTGTCCTTCATCTCAACTATTCCCAAAATGTATTTAATAATTCCTGGGCTCCTCCTCTTCTCATAAGATGAATTATATTACATTAAGAAAAAAGGCTCAATATTCACAAATAAAGCAAGCACATGAAGGCACTTTCTATATGCTTTTTGTATTTAAAACGATGACACAATGTAAAAGTCCTCAGTGAAAACACAGTTTATAATGCAAAGATCATATTTCACTGTTTCTTACTTAAGATTGACCTACCCTAAATTCAACAAAAGTTTTTTTTCCTATTCCATAGAAATATGTTTTAACAGAAAATAAACATTCTCACTTCTATAAAAATTTCAGAATCACTTGGGAGATTACTCTTAAGGAAATAATTGTGAAATACATCAAGAAATAGTTAAAGCATAATTATCAATTCTTTTGTTAACTTATAGTTAAAGCATAATTATCAATTCTTTTGTTAACTTACTTTATGATTAACAGAAATATCAGAAGCATTATTCCCCAAGAATCATATCATTATATGTATTCTAAAATGTCTTAAAGCTAGAATTCATCCCTAAAATGTTAATAATCAGGAACTCCATCTATTGCTTTTTAAAATTTCTTAAGAAACTTCATAATATTTATATGTTAAAGCTACCTACACACAAACAATGAAGAAAACCTGAGGCAATTATATGAAAAATTTAATGACATCTGTGATTAAATGTCAGTGTTCCAAGTTAAACACATCTTACAAAAACCTATTACTGAAGAAAAGAATTGTTAAAGTAAATGGATTAAGGTATTTTGAATTACCCCAAATAGGTATCAG
This sequence comes from Tarsius wallacei, assembly GCA_963574415.1. Classification (NCBI taxonomy): domain Eukaryota; kingdom Metazoa; phylum Chordata; class Mammalia; order Primates; family Tarsiidae; genus Tarsius; species Tarsius wallacei. The sequence continues at coordinate 31,163 of CAUYQG010108408.1, forward strand.
CCAAATTTAATTATAGCTTAAATCTTTAAGACAATTCAACTATTTTTTAAAACCTGAGGTCAAAATTATCCGCAGAAAAATTCTTCTATTTTATCCAGTTCAGTATTGTTCACTCTAGCATCTGAGATTTAGAAGTGTGCATTCTCCTTGAAATTATAAAAATACAATATACAATTTTATGCTACCTTCTAATTTTACTTCCTCAAGCATTTTTATAGCTTCTAGAATAGCTATCCGGTTATTACATTGTACAAAAAAGTTATCCTTCAATTTCTTTCCACTTCCGCTTTTAAAAGAAGTTCAGATATAAAGCATTTTATACCTCTCTTCTGGTTTAAAATTCCCAAAACAGCCAACAGTCCACCTTATCAGTTAAGCACTTTGACACATGATTTTGAGAATGTTTAAGACAAATTATAAAATTTCATTTAGAGAATAACTGTCCTTTTCAAAGGAAAAATCTCCCCACATTTACCTATCATGTAAGCAATATCCACACGTACAATAAAGTCTTACTATAGTATAAGTAAAAAATAAACATCTCAAGGTGATAATTCCATAAAGTCTGATAATTCTATTGAGAAGAACACAAGTCAAAAATTTCCATTTTGGGGCCCCAAATTCAACTTAAGATGTTGTTTACATTCTAAGATTAAATAACTTGCCCTATTTTCCTGAGGCTCTATCTCAAGGGGAAAAAAAAGGAGACGACGAACTTCAGTGGAATTAAATCACTATTTTTACATTTTTGCTTTAAAATCAAGATAAAGTTCCCACCTAGTTCTGGAGACACTGATTAAAAATAGCCAGGATTGGACTCTTAAAATAACTTACAATTGCCAGTCCTCTCTCGTCCAGCACAAAACTCCACGACAAACAAACCTGAAGTTGGCTATCATTTTAAAAACCAAATTTTTACTAATTCAAGCAAAATTTCTTTAACACTAAATACACAATAGAACATTGTTTAAATGATAAACTCCAAGGGGGGCGGGTAGGGTCATTTTCCTAATTTCACTCCAAAGCTGCCACGATTTCAATAAGAAAGTTTAAAGGCCCAATTCCAAAAATTAGAGGTCCCCAGACAGTGAGGGGTGTCCCGCCATAGTCTTAGCTTCAACCCAAGGTGGAGGTCCCGAGCTGTCATTCTTAGTCCTATTACCATTTGAGTAGGAACCAAAATGGTCCTGCAAGAAGCCCATGAAAGGGTCTCTTTTGCCGAAGTTTTCCCTGACTTCTCTCCTA
>CAUYQG010108410.1:0-22156 GCA_963574415.1 Tarsius wallacei
CCTCGACCTGCTGGGTTCCGGCGATCCTTCCGCCTCAGCCTTCCAAGTAGCTGGAATTACAGGCATGCGCTACCACGCCCGGCTAATTTTTTGATTTATTGTAGAGATGAGGTCTCACCAAGTTGCCCAGGCGGGTCTCGAACCCACGGGCTCAGGCAATCCACTCACCTCAGCCTCCCAGAGGCGCGGGATTACAGGCTGAGCCACCGAGCCCGGCGCATTTATGTTTCATTCCCTCCAGGACCCTAACCCAAAGCAGCACCTCTTTCTCAGCTTCATGTGGTGTGCTGCCTCATAAGATATCACTTAAGAAAAGGCTTCCTTGGTTAAAAAGAGTTTTTGAAACTACTGGGTCCAGAGCCTATGTATCAGAGTGTATCAATCAAGACACTTAATTGCAAGAAACGGAAATCAACACTGCCTGATTGAAACAGAAAAGTACTTAGCTAACAGCATATTAAGAAGCTGAGGTAGGCAATCAGGAACAAGAGGCAAACATGCCTTGGAACAGGGCGGATATAGAACCCACTGGCACAATGCCAAACCCTCAAAGCTGCAGCCTAGGTAGCCAACAGTGCCCGCTCTGGCACCACTCGTGGCCACCAGCCACAGAGTCTCCGCTGTCCTAAGGACTCAATCCTGTGTCAACTGTCTCTACAGCCAGAGTGAGCTCTTCGCAGTCCCTGAGCTTTTGGTGCCACTGGCTCTCAACCAGAGATTAGGACAGATGCATTGACCTGCAGAGCTCAGACCCTAGCGGCAAATGATGCTGGGAAGTGATTCTTTGCAGTTGTAGTTTCCCTTGTGGGTGGTGGACTCTGCTGCCCATGAAGTCTCACAAGGAAGGAAATTTTACAAGCACTAAAAGGTATCTAAAAGAATAGCAGAACAGAAGAGCCCTGAGTTCCCAAGAAAGTAAAATGCACTGACAGGAAAGGAAAGGGGGGGGGGGCTAAGTATTTTTTATGTTGTATGTCTAAATATTTGACATAAATATGTAGAAACATATTTTCTGTATGTTTTCAATATATTATATGAAAAGTAAAGGCCTCTACTTGGACACTAAATACGTACTTCACAGTTTGGTCTCAATCTATGCAAAAGATCAAGGCCATGGCACCCGACTCTGACTTCAGCAGCCACCTGGCCATTTGGAAATATGGTCAGAGAAAGAGAAATTTCCAGTTTTCACCTAGGTTGCTTGTAAATTAAATCAGCTGCTGGGTACCATTGAGCTTGGCTGAAACTAACTACATAGAAGAACTCACAAATAATTAGTGAGAAGGCGGTGTATGGCCAACTGCATACAGGTCCTCCCAACTTTACTTACACACTGAGCCAGTGGAAGAAGCAAAGACGCAATTAACACTAAAGATAAAGATCTATTTTAAAAGATGGGTATATTTATAATTCACATATACCAGACACTCTGTGGGTGGAGACATGTACAAACATATGTCTGTGGTCAGACACATACAAATCCATGAAGATGTGAAAAGCAAAAAAGATTTACAAAAAAAAAAAACTCCATCAATGATGCTTGAACTATGAAATATAAACCCAAGGTCTTTGGTCTCAAGCTTGACCTACAATAAAGTCTGACTCACTGCTAGAGTGGTTTTGCACAAATAGAATTAATTTTGAAATTCAAAACATTTATAATTTAGAGTCACTATATACATTTTTTGGTTGATTTGTTTTAAGCCAGCAACATGTGTTTTGGCTTTCCTGCTGGGTCCACTCACATTTGTATATCTACTCACGCAAGTGTATATCTGAACAACCTGAGGTTTAGAGTACAGCCAAAAGGCCGTACTAAGAAAATATGAAGCTTAGAAAATATGAAGCATGGAGAATGGTAAAATGAACTAAAATTATTCATGGTGAGACTAGAAGATGAAAGGACATTCAACTGGGGTATCCAAATGGACGAGAGGTTCTAATTGTAATTAATTCATTTTAATTACATTAATTAAATTGTAATAAAAGACAAATTAAGGATGTGCAGTGAGTGGAGGAAGAGCATGTGATAACAAGGACAGTCCAACACTGGACTGGATCTCTGCCGCAGGGGATGAATGGGTAAACATGACAGGTGCCCATAGTGAACGACCAAGCAGCAGTAAGAAGCCAAAATAGCTGGAAATCTTAAGAACACAATATTTTTGTAGATCAAAGACACTACATTTTTCAAGGAGATGTCTAAGGACATACGTGTCACACTTTAAACTCGAAATCTACAGAGAAGGGGATGAAGAGGAAAAGACATTTTAAAAATAAATTCAAAGAGAGGCGGGACCCCGCGTTGACTGATGACAGGGCTCCACGAAGTGCAGAGCATAACGAACTCAGCTCTCCACAGCTGGGGCTCAAACAAACAAGGAAACAAAGATTACATATATACAATTCGTTTGTCTGTGATGGTTGGCAATGACCCGTAGAAGTGCTCCTTCAAGGTTCTTTCCTGGCCCAGAAGTTTGTGATTTGCAGATATTGTGATGAAATTTCCGAAGCTCATCTGGCATACTGTCCATTATATTTTGGCTTTAGATAAAACGTGCTAAAGTTCCATCCAAAACACATAAATGTGAAAATCAGAGGACAAAAAGTACTTCTCAAGGATACTGTTAAGCGTCCAGTTCAGACACAGCTCTCCAGCCAGAACCATGAAGCAGGCCAAGTGGAATTCTCCAGGTTTCTTTCCAGATAGGGGGTTTGTTTCTGAAGATATTGGATACTTTTTCCCATTACAAAGTAAGTATTCCAGGTTATGTCCTAGTAAAATGACTCCATGGGCAAGGGTGGAGGCAAGAGAGAGTGACAAGGAGTAAGCACAGAGATATCTTGTATTTTTTCAGCTTGGAAGCAGGTTTGAAAATGGCCCATGCAGACATGATGCTCAACAAATTTAGTCATTTGGGAAATGCACATCAAATCCCCAATGCATTTCACAGCCACTAGAATTACTATAATAAAAAAGACAGACAGTAACAAGTGTTGACAAGGAGGTGGAAAAGAAGGAGCAAGGAGAAATGTAACATGGTGCAGCCATTTTGAAAAACAATCTAGCAGTTTTTCAAAACGTAGAATTACTATATGACCCAGCAACTCCACTCCTAGATATACAAGGAGGGGGACCCAAAAAAACCCAGAATTTGTTTATTTAAAAAATGTGTATTTATTCTTACATGTTTAAACTTCAGTCACCTTCAAAGTACTCTCATTTGATACAATATACTTGTCAAGATGCTTTTTCCACTGCTCAAAACAGTTTTTGAACCCATCAATTCTGATGCCTTTTAGTGCTTCTGCCATTTTTTGTTTCACCTCCTCCACATTAGCAAAACGTTTCCCTTTGAGAACTTTTTCATCCAGGAAACAACAAAAAAAAGTCACTCGGGGCAAGATTGGGTGAATAGGGAGGGTGGGGTATGGAGACCATGCTGTTTTTGGTCAAAAACTGTAAAACATTCAGAGCAGTGTGAGCAGATTGTGTAAATCATCCATAATGAAATGGGCAAACATGTTGAAAGAATCTCCAAAATAAAATTAACTAAAGCCAAACACAGCCTCTCACAACAACACTAGCTGGTATACTGATGCCAATAGGTTCTTAGAACACTTACTTAGTGGGGGAAGCCTGTACTACAAGGGGCTCACTTTCCAAAAATATAATTCTTTTTTGGGAGGTCTCCCCTCATATGCCTAAGAAAAATGGAAATATATGTCCATATAAAAACTTGTACATGAATAGTCATAGTGGTATTATTCATAATAGCCAAAGAGTAGGAACAACCCAATGTCCATCAACTAATGAATGATAAAGAAAATGTGGTATATCTACATAGTGGAATTTCAATCAACTATTAAGAAATAAAAACACTGACACATGCTTCAACAAGGATGAACTTTGTTTGTTTGTTTGCTTGTTTGTTTTGAGTCCAGGCTGGATTGCAGTGGCACACTCACCACCACCCCAGCACCAACCTGTTGGGATCCAGCAATCCTTCTGCCTCAGCCTACCAAGTAGCCGGAACTACATGCATGCACTACCATGCCCGGCTCATTTTTTATTTTCTGTAAAGATGAGGTCTTGCCAAGTTGCCCAGGCTGGTCTCGAACCAACGGGCTCAGATAATCCACTCACCTCGGCTTCCCAAAGTGCTGGGATTACAGGCTGAGCCACCGAGCCTGACCATGGATGAACTTTGAAAACATTATGCTAAGTAAAAGAAGTCAGACACAAAGGGCAACGGTATTGTGTCATTTATATGAAATAGCCAGAACAGGCAAATCCAGAGATAGAAAGTAGATTAGTAGTTGTCTGGAGCTGAGGGGTAGGAAGTGACTGCTAAGGGGTATAGAGTTTCTTTTTAGGCTGCTGAAAATGTGGTGGAATCAGGCAATGACAATGGTCACACAGCTTTGAAGATATACTAAAAACTACTGAATCTGACACTTAGGGAGTGAATGATGTGGCATAAACATCATATCTCGGCCAGGTGCAGTGGTTCATGTCTGTAATCCCAGCACTTTTGGAAGGCTGAGGCAGGAGGACTGCTTGAGCCCAGGAGTTCAAGACCAGCCTAGACCACATAGTAAGACCTCATCTCTACAAAAATAAAAAAAATAGCTGGGTATAGTGGCATAGACCTGTAGTCCCAGCTACTCAGGAGGTTGAGGAAGAAAGAACACCTGAGCCCAGGAGGTGGAGGCTGTAGTGAGCCACGATTGTGCCACTGCCCTCCAGCCCGGGCAATGGAGTAAAACCCCGACTCTCAAAAAAAGTAGTAATAATCATAGCTCAATAAATTTTTAAAACTCCAGCTCTCAAAAAAAAAAAAAAATCCTGCTCTCACACAACCCAGCTTTCCTGACCTCCCTGTATGACAGAATTGGATAATTTCTTCTTGTGCTGGCTAAGAACAACTGCAGGGCACTACCTGCAAGAGGTTAGGGTCCTTCCCCCCAAATAAACTTGTCTCTTCATACTTTCTAGATGTAGAAAGAATAAGAAACAACTGTCCCCTTTCTTGACCTTTTTTGTCCCATCTCCAGATTTATGAATTTTTTACCTCGGCATCTCAAAGAGTTTGGACTCTCAATAACTCTGTCTGACTTTGAATTTCTGCTCCACTCTCACCAACCACGTGACTCATGGAAGTTTCCTTAAGATAAGTTTCCTTATGTGCAAAGCAGGTATTCTTCACCCACCTCACTGGGGTGGTGTGAGCATTAAGTTAGTTAATGAATAGAAAAGGTTTAGCAAGAGCACATGGGGCCAAGTGAATAATCAATATATGTTAGTTATTATTTCCACAAATTCCTGATTGCCACTGTACTGAAACTATGCTTTATGTACATGACTCCTACCCTTCTGAAACCTTCAGTCGAGAAGGGCAGGTGTCATCAACATGCAATTACAACGCAGTACAATTACTAGCCAAGATGTGGTTTTTATGCCATATCGTTCACTATCTTTAAATTGTCAAATTCAGTAGTTTTCAGTATAGTCACAAAGCTGTGTGACCATTATCACTGTCTAATTCCACAACATTTTCAGCAGCCTAAAAATAAACTCCATACCCCTTAAAATTACATGCTGATAAGGGCACCTATCGCTGGGGTGCTTAACAAAAGAAGTCAGGAAAAGCCCAACATGAGCTGGCTTCATGGTGGTCACTCTGAGTCCACCTTTCCATGGCAATTCTATAGGACACTAAGTTCTAAACGGCACTAAATCCCTAACTGAAACTGGTACCCAGGGTTTGGCAAACTCGTACGTCAATATGACCTATAACCAAGGACAAGTAAGGAACTTGGTCAACCAAAGGTTGTTATGTGGGATGGGGGTGGGGGTGGGTAGAGGACTTCAGGTCACTGCCATCCTTTCAGGAGAAAACCCAAACTGGCAAGTTAGAAGGAGGGAATGAGAAGGGTGATAAATCCCAGTCCCCAAGAGCTGGACCATGTCTACCATGGCCTAGCAAGGAAGCTCTTTCCCCTTGTAAGAGCAGAGTATCACTCCAGGAAGTAGAATGCCCCATTCTTTAGCATGGAAACTTTGAAAAGAGTACCCCGAAATTGTTATCTCTACAGAGAAAAACGGAGGAACATGTTCCTCCCAAACGGCCAAGGAAACTCCTGGATAATTTTTCTTAAACCACCTTATTATGAGTTGAATTGTGTCCCCTCAAATTCATATGTTGAAATCCTAACTCCCAGTGCCTCAGAATGTGACTGTATTTAGAGACAGGGTCTTTAAAGAGGTAACTAAGGTAAAATGAGGCCATTAGGGAGGACCTAATCCAATATGAATGGTGTTTTTATGAGGAGATTTGAATACAGACAGGTACAGAGGAAAGACCATGTGAAGACAGAGAGAGACAACAGTCATCTATAAGTCAGGGAGAGAGAACTCAGGGGAAAAAAAAAAAAGGCCCTGCTGATACCTTGACCTCAGACTTCAAGTCTCTAGAACTGTGAGGCAATACATTTCTGTTTAAGCCATCCAGTCTGTAGTACTTCATTATGGCAGCCCTAGTAAACAGACAACTATAGAAACAACCACTCTCACTCCTCAGAATTCAAGGGTATGTGGTGAAAACAAGGATCATTTTCCCTCTCTGTGAAAAAAGCCTCAGGGTTGGAAGGGACTTTTGTAATTTTGAAAAAAGGTGTACATTTAATTATATAACCTTTATGGATAGAATCAATCAATCAAAAGACCACAGCAGTGTATTTGAAATCAGGGGTTACGTGTGGTACTATAGTCTCATTTCTCACCCATCATCCAGTTTATTTCCATATCTTGCTTTGGTTGACCAACAATAAGAAAGTCCTGATTTTCACAGATAAACAGTTACAAATCACAACACTTTGAGCATTCATCTTGTAATTGCAGATGCTCTTCAATTAAATGTACCTCAAGGTTTGAAAGATAAAAGCAACCTCTTTTCTAAGTGGAAACTCTAACAACCACTTGCATTTTTACAGTAAATGTGGGACATACCCAAACTAACATAATACGAGATTACAAATCAACCCCAAATGGTGGCGCCTGGCACACATACACTGTATTGCCACATGCAGTCTCTTGGGCAGCTTCACGTGTGGACACATATTTAACATTTCAAAAAATCAGACTTTAAAATTCAATTCAGACTATTTGAAAAAAGACAGACACACTTGGAAAGGTATTTATAAGCCACCGAGTCCCATCCCCCTTCTTGAATCCCTCCCGGTTCATAGCTATTCATGGGTTTCCTAAGCAGTTCATCTGTATCACTAAAGAAAATGTCGACTAGTGCAGGTGTTAAGTGACTTCACCTTTTTAATTCCTACAAGTCCCAGGAGACTTTTTAGGGGGAAATGAAACAATGTATCAATAGACTCTTGACTTTATAGCTACTGTCAGGTGGCATAGCTTAACAATGGGGAAACATTCTGAGAAATGCATTGTCAGGCAATGTCATCCTTGTGCAAACACCATAGAGTGTATTTACACAGAGCTAGATGGCAGAGCCTTCAACACACCTAGACTATGTGGTATGGCCTACTGCTCCTAGACTATAAACCTGTATATCATTAGAATCATGAAAGATCATGGACCTTGGGAACCCAAATCAACCTGGTTAAGAGAGCTCTAGTCTAACATGCAGGCTGGGGTGATAAATAAATCACAAATATGCTGAAAAGTATGACTGAACTTAGAGTAGCATTTATTTATTTATTTATTTATTTTTGAGTTGGAGTCTCACTCTGTTGCCCAGGATGGTGTGCAGTGGCACACTCACGGCCACCCCAGTGTTAATCTGCAGGGCTCTGGCGATCCTTCCGCCTCAGTCTTTCAAGTAGCCAGAACTAGAGGCGTGCGCTACCACACACGGCTCATTTTTTATTAATTGTAGAGACAAGGTCTCACCAAGTTGCCGGAGCTGGTCTCCAAGCCACGGGCTCAGGTAATCCACTTACCTCGGCCTCCCAAAGTGCTGGGATTACAGGCTGAGCCACCAAGCCTGGCCTCAGAATAGCTTTTTATTATCCAATTTTGGAGTCTAACTGCTTGGATTGTGATCCCAGCTCCACCCCTTAAGAGTTGTCTGACCCTGGGCAAAATTTCTCAGTTTCTCTGAGCCATCTCATGGAAATCACTGTTAATTATCATTGTTTTTGTTCTCAGCACAACTACTACTACCAAGTGGACACTAAAAGTCCAGCCACCATCAGGTGAGAGGTAGGGAGAAACATGAAGTATTCTGCTATTTAAAATGAATCCTATCAAAAGAGCAGGGAGGCAACCTACAGACTGGGAAAAAATATTTGCCAACTCCATGCCTAACAACAAGGATCTAAAAGGAATTCAAATGTGCTAACAAAGGCCTAACAACAAGAATCTACAAGGAACTCAAATGTGCTGAAAAGAAAAAAACAAGCAGCCCTATTACAAAGTGGGCTAAAGATATGAATAGATACTTCTTAAAAGAAGACATAAAAGCAGCCAACAGATATATGAAAAAATGTTCAGCCTCACTAGTCATCAAGGAGATGCAAATTAAAACTACACTGAGATACCACCTATCTTCCATCAGAATGGCCATCATCAATAACTCAAAAAATAACAGACGCTGGAGAGGATGTGGCGAAAAGGGAACACTTCTACACTGTTGGTGGGAGTGCAAACTAGTTCAGCCTCTGTGGAAATCAGTGTGGAGATTCCTAAAAGCTCTAAAAATCGACCTTCCATATGACCCCGCAATCCCCCTTCTGGGAATATACCTGGAAGAACTCAGGTCACTCTACAAAAAAGATACTTGCACACGTATGTTTATCGCAGCATTGTTCACAATAGCAAGAACATGGAACCAACCATGCTGCCCATCAAAAGAGGACTGGATTTAAAAAAATGTGGTACATATACACAATGGAATACTACACAGCCATAAAGAAGAACAAAATCATGAACTTCACAGCAACCTGTATAGAATTAGAGTTTATAATACTGAGTGATCTCTCACAGAAACAAAAAGCTGAGTATCACATGTTCTCACTCATAAGTGGACCTTGGACAACTACTGTATTACTATAAGAAAAGAATTGAAAGTGGTGAGAAACTGCGGGGAGGGGGGTGGGGAGAGTGGGGAGGTGGGATTGACAGTAGTCGATATCTGCCTGTGGAAGTGGGGGCACACCTCATCGATAAGGGTACCTGCACGGTGAATATTTGTATACCTAACCCTGAATTGTACCCCACAATTTTAAATAAAAATTAAAAAAAAAAAGAAGAATCCTTGGGCAACCTCCTCAGGTCCTCTCCCACTGTGGGAGTATTTCTGTCCTCTCAATAAATTCTGCTTTAAAAAAATAAATAAATAAAATGAATCCTCAAATTAAAACTTTAAAAGACTGAGAATCAAAAAAAAACAAAAAACAAAAAACTGACCAGTAAAATGACACAGTGATCTGAAGCCACAGAGGCTGCCCACCAAAAAGGAAGGAAGGCATTCCAAGACCACTGGCAGTTAACAGCAAGGCCTAATGCCAACTTTAGTACTTTGAGGCCATTCAAATATTTACTTTTTCCCTGTTTAAGACAACAGAGATTGCTTTTTTAAAAAAATGTAAGTCATATTAAATTTGCTTAATAAAAAAGCATATTCTGGAGAAGTGTTTTTTAATAGAGTATTAGATCAATATTAAAAACAACAATGACAACTACAATCTGCCTGAGACCTCTCCCTCTTTTAGGCCAAGCTGAGAAAGACAAAGTATCAATTTTAACCTCCAGTTTTTGGGTGAGCAAACAAGACTGCACATCCCTAGAACATCCAAAATGCATGCAACTTTACATGTGGCAACTGAAACAACATTCTCTCGGCAAAGCACCATGTTTCACGAATATACAGCAGCCTTCAGTTCAAACAATAGAGGGCCCAGCTTAACAGCTTAATCAGGTAATGGCTGAACCAAAATAGAATTCACAGGAAACAGGGGCTCCTTGAGAACAAACAACAAATCAACATTAGTTGGGGAACTGAAGTCAGTAAAGAAAACCAGGGTTTCTTTATCCAGGAGTTAGGAAGAAGGACTCAAGACCTTTCTTTGTAATGAATTGTTTATTCTGAGCACACTTCCCAGGGTTCTTAGCCACAGAAGTCCAGCTGTCTGAGAGCTGTCAATCAAGACATGGTTCACAACCAGGCCTGGGCACAGTCATAAGGAATAGGGTCGGGAAGCTGCTAAGATTCCTAAATATTTGTTGAGGACTAGCAGCCTGTCAGGTAGAGCAGGACATTTTTGTGGCGTCTCCTAGATGTTTTGATGTGAGGTGTCATCGGTGTGGAATTCCCACCCAGCTGGGCATTACCACACACAGATCAGGATGTCTAGGATGAACAGATCAAACTTCAGTGAAATGCATCATTTTATATGTTACTGGCAGAGAATTCTAGGATAAAATCCCCTGTAAGGTAAGGTACTTTTGAAATAAAATTTTGAAATAAAATAGGTGTGTGGAATAACACACACCTCGCCACTTCCTAAGTGAGATATTTACATACCAGGTGCTCTTACTGCAAGGTGCCTCATACAGGAGTCTGCCATGTTGCTGAGTATTTCAGCTCATAAGCCTGAGTGGAGGGCTGAGCTTGGACCTCCCACTCCTCAGTGGCATATGTGTGTGTGTGTGGGAGGGGCGGATTGCTGATTTGTCACTATGTCTCTACACTCCTTCCTCTCAGAACACGTCCTCCCAGACCCCAACCTCCCTTCATCCATACCCTGATGTTGAGGTCTCCACATATCTGCAGAGTCAAGATGATAGCTACGAAATGTGTTCTCAGGTCCCTTAGGAAGCTTCACTTCCTCATACCACACTGTCCTAGTAAGTACCTGCCAAATGGTGCAAGATGGTGAGCTCCCTGACCACAGGGTGAGATCTCCCTGTGCTTCTGACCTCATGAGATAGCAAGCACAAAGTGGGTGTTCAATGCTAAACTGAATTTCTATGAACAGCTCCTGACAGAAATAGTTACCTCAAGTCCCCAAAGCATGCCTGGTTCTATTTGTCATTGATGCTAAAGACCATTCATAGCCTTGTCAGACGCCCCATCTGTGCAGAGGGCAGATCAAGGCGTCTTACTCCATCTGCTATGGACCCGAGATGCCATGCCATCCAGAGCACAACAGAAGCAGAGGAAAAGGGTGAGGTGAGCAAACTTGCATCATGTTGAATGATGCAGTGTGCACACGTGTCAGTCCCAGGATTCCTTCCATGCCTCTATGCCTGTCTTCCAGGAATCACAGAGCATTCAAACAAACCACCTGCTGAATCCTCACACTGTCCAAAACATAGGCAAGTCTTGCCAGTTCTTTACCTCTAAAAGGCCCCTTGTCTCCACCCATTTCCCTATTTCCCCAGACACTGTCTCCACACTGTCTCCTCTAGCCTGAGTCCTGCAATAGCCTCTTCATGCAACGCTGAGGACCACTCCATGAGGCATCTCAGCAGCCAAATCATCCAGTAAGAGATCCTTTCATCAGCCTCTGCTTCTAACCCTCTGTGGCCTCTTTCTGCTGTTAAAAGAAAAGCCTTGCCGGCCCCGCCTCTGTAGCCCCACCCACTGCCACTCTGGGAACAACCAGCCTTCCACCTGGAATGGTGCTCCCAGGGCCTCTGCCCTTGCCGATTCTTCTAAGGAGCACTCTTCCTCCCACTTTTTCCACGCCTGGCCCTTCTCATTCGCCTGCTTTCAGCTGAGGCCTTCCTTGGCCTCCATCTATCGAAACAGATTTCTCTCCAACACACCTCCATCATCTTCAGCATTCACCACTATCTGTAATTATTTGTGTGTTGGCCTGGTTGTCTCCCATCTAGAGCAGAAGCTCCATGAGAGCAGGGAATCTGACTTATTCTTCACTTTATTACCACAGTCTGACACTAAACCTGATACCTAGTGAGAGCTCCAAATATATCTGTTGATTGACTGAATGAGTGGATGAAAGAATGGATGAGTAAGAAAGGGATGGATATCCTTTGGGAGAATCAATACTATCAAACCCCCAAAGAACCTGAAATCAGACCCCAAATGGGCACAACTTTCTTGAAAAACACAAGTTAACACTTTTCCCTTTAGTGAAATGGGCCCCGAGTTGTACCTGCCCTGTCTTCTGAATCCACAACAGTTTTGCTACCAACCATCTTTCTCTCTGGAAACAACCCAGAGCTCCTTGGCTCAGAAAACCGGAACTCAGCCTTGGAGTCAGGCCCAAGGTCTCAGACTCACACTTGAGGGGCTGGGCAGAGGAGCCCTGATGCCCTCTGGATTGGCTCGACCTCTAGCCACAAGGCCCATCCTTTGGAGGAACAAAAACAGGAAGGAAGCAAAGGCCTCCAGAATCCTAACACAGGCCCAGAGGTCTAGGTGAAGCCCCACTTCTCCCCAAGGCCCTGATACCTGGCCAGCCAAGGACCCAGGACAGAGAGGAAGCATGGGTGGGCTGGGAGTGGGAGGCAGAGGAAGGACATGGAGTTTGAGAAAAGACACTCCCAATCCCTCGGCTTTGAAATCAGACAAATGCCTGGCTTTAATTCCTGACTTCAACTTCTACATTCCGAAGGTCATACAGATGCTATTTAATCTCTTGGAGCCTCAGTTTCCACAGCTGTCAAAACAGATTCACAATCTCTACTTTAAAAGGACTGCTGGGCATTTTGTCCCCAGATGTTATGTCTGGCTGCATCCGCCCACCTTTCAATCTCCCAGGACAGGCCTATTGCTCATATGAGAAAAATATAACCATATCTCAATCATGCCCTGTAACTTGCCCAAAAAATCTGGGTTTACCAGACTGTTTTGATGCTGAGCCATCTAAACTAATCTACATTTACTTAACTCTGCTAAATAACGAGGCCAAGCTGATTCCTGAATTTAGCTTATACATGCACACAGCAGGCATTCAATACATATTTTTCAATGAATGGATCAAATGACAAGATGAGTTATGTCTGTATTGATCCTACTAACAAAATCTCTTTTTTTACAGTCAGTGCGTGTTGCTAGGCACTAATCCACCTTGTGCTTTGATACCGTAGACATGTGGCAAGAAAAAACAGATTTAAGCCATTATAGGGCTAAAGATTTTGACGCTCAAGTTCCCTTCTGATGTAGGCCATGGGGAAAATGAGCAAATGGGATGTTAAATCTCCTTATTTCTTTTGGAGATTATCTGTCAGCTCCCTCAGGGTTTATACTTTCAGTAACCAAAGGGACTTTTCAAAAGAGAACGACTCCCCGCAAGAAATAAATACAAATTAAAAATTAACCGATCTTCATTCCAGATGTGGAATGTCACCAAATTTTGCAAACATATTTAGCAGAAACATTTGTCTTTTAGTCTTGCTCCATAAATACTGAGCAAGAAAGAACACTGCCTAAGACTGAGATTTGGCAAAATAATCTACTGAAATCTGTCAGTTCTATGCCACCAGCATGGCATCCCTGAAGGTTCCTGGTGACTGTATGATTATCTAACTATGCTGTCCTACCTCAGGTCTCACGTGGGAAACACAGGTTCTTGTAGCTCATACAAGCTCCTCCACCCAGGCAGCGGCATCTCAGGGCAAGAAAAGATTCTAAGTCCCATCCCATACCAGTACCATGTCAACCAGAGTAAACTCACAGAAAGGAAAACGAAGAGCCAGCTACTTCCTTTGCAAAAGAAGAAGCTATTCCCTTTGCCCAATATTATCTTTAAAATGCCTTTGCAATGGATTTAATTTAAGAAACTGTGACTTCACATAGTTTGGCAAGTGCCCTTGATGAGGCGGAGGTGGGCACCTACCATGAAGCAGGATAAAGGTGCTATTCTTACAAAACACAACCCCACTCTCACAGGGAGCATGGGTCTAACGTCAGAAGGTCTGGGTCCCTGTCCTGGCTGAGTCGCTAATGATCAGTGTGATAGAGACAAGTCATTTAACTTCTTTGGTTTTAGTTTCCTCACCCCAGGAGGAAGAATCATTAATAGAAGCAAGCATTATCTGCTTCCCAGTATACGTGGATGCAAATAAGAGCCACCTGGAAAATTGCCTGCACCTATTCTTGCTTAATCAATGTATTTCCTCTTATTAATACAAAGAACAAATGGAATGTGAGAGATTTCTGTGAATCAGGATGAACACATATCTCTTGGAGAACGGGTACTGCTGACATTAAGGACACGAGATCCACTCTGTGACAGCATCTGGTTCCCCAGGACAGTCACACAGGCAAAAGCACCCACTGCAGCTCTGCAGGGGATCAGGACCTAAGCCTATTATTTCATGTTTACCAGACACCAGCAATGTGCTAGGAGTGTCAGGACACTGAATCTTGTGACCAGGCAAAAGGAACAACCCACTCACAGGACAACACATACGGCCATGTGAGAGCATGTGATGGAGGTACAGGTCACATTTTCAGCCTCTTGCAGGTACTCCCTTCTACACCCTAGTGGATTTTGGGTAAGCTTTACCTGCACCTTCACCTGAAGACAACAGTTCAATATCTTCAACAAATCATCAGCCCTCTAGGAAATACAAAGTAGGACAGCCCTAACATTCCACACTGACAAGAGTTGCTAGCAAACTTGCTCAGAAAGCTGCGGAGTGGAGGCAACTCTCAGGCAGACTGTCTTTACTCACTCTCCCATTTTCTATTCTTCACATTCACATATCCTAGAAACTGAATAAGCCCCTACAGCGCTGGCCAGAAAGAGCATCATAGGGTTGAATAACTAGAAAGATGATCAAGACAAAGGGAAAAAAGTATGGTTGTCCCTTGGCATTCGTGGGGGACTGGTTCCAGGAACCCTGTGACACCAAAATCCTCGAATGTTCAAGTCCCTGATATAAAACGACATAGTGTTTGCATCTAACCTGGGCACATCCTCCTGTATACTTTAAATCATCTCTAGATTACTCAGGATGGCTAATACAATGTAAATGCTATATAAATCATTACTGTATTGTTTAAGGAAAAATAACATGAAAAAAGTCTGTACATGTTTGGTATAGATGCAACCATCTTTTTTGTTTTGCTTTGTTTTTTTGTTTTTTGAGTTGGGGTCTCACTTTGCTGCCCAGGCTGGAATGCAGTGACACGATCACAGCTCACTATAACCTCGAACTTCTGAGCTTAGGTGATCCTTCTGCCTCAGACTTCAGAGTAGCTGGACTACTTTTTTTTTTTTTTTGGTAGAGACAGTGTCTTGCTACATTGTCTAGGCTGGTTCTCGAACTGCTGGGCTGAAGTGATCCTCCCACCTCAGCCTCCCAAAGTGCTGGAAGCCACTGCACCTGGCCGATTCCTTTTTATTTTCCAAATATTTTAGATCCATAGTTGGCTGAATTCATGGATCTGGAACCCATGGATATGCAGGGCCAACCCAGAGGGGCAGTTCATCAACTGATACTTAATACCTAGTACAATGGTTCTCAAACTTTAGCATGCTTCAGAACCACCTGGAGGGTGTGTTAAAACACAGAAACCCAGAGTTCCCCAGTCAGTAGCTGCTGTTGCTGCTTCAGGGGACCACACCTGAAAGACCACTAACATAGTAAACAGGAAAGGGCTGCCCAGTCGGTCAGTCCCACTGGAACAACTTCGGATCCTAATCCACAGTCCTCCTTCCAAATGGAGGCATTTAGAAAACTCATAATAGGAATTAAATAGCTGTGTCCCTCCCTTCCTCTCCCCTCCTCTTTTCCCATTCATACACTCATGCTGCTACAGATGAAGAGAACAATTATCAAGCCATACCTGATAAATACCTTCCAGGGCTAAGTCTAACTACTAATTTATGTCGGTGATCTGCCATCATGCACAGTGATTTCCTGCCAAGGGTCACCAAACTGCTGCCCACCAGCCTCAACAACCCAGTACAAAGGAAAGCAACGAGTGGCCAGGAATACTGCGCCCCTGGTGGGTGGCAGGGCAAAATTCAAGACCAGGATCACAGCACTTATGACCTGGAAGTGGCTGTTACAAATATTTCTTTCCTTCCCAAAGCTGATTACATTATACAGTACACAATTTTATTAACAGTGGGAGTTATGCCACAATAATATCATTTTTGTTTTATGGGGAGGGTTGAAGGAAGTTCCTACTGAGAACAGTGTTGTGAATAATGTAAACACTCTGTGATAACAGCCAATCCTGCAAGTCTCTTCTCCTTTGGTTTAAATGGGAAAATCTGGCCAATATGCACACACATCAGCTTGCCCCTTTCTGGCTACGGGACAGGAGAGGTTACACACATTTGGGGCTGCATTTATGGGACTGAAAACTGACTTCAGGTTAAATAAGGAAAAAGACTGGAGAATGATTCATTTACCACATTTTGGTAAATATAGACAGTGTATGTGTTTGCAAATACCTGGTCTTTTAGACAATTTTGTGCACAGAAATAGGCATATTTGATGAAACAAATGTGATTTTCCTTCCCATTAACAAAAGAAATCCAATTAGCTCTTTTTCGCATGCAAAACCATGCACCAGTTCCCAGGCTCTGGATACCTGATTTGGTGTAAACCCTATGAAGTCCTGTGAACCAAATAATATTCTCCAAACAGTACCACCAGTACAACCTCCACTTACCCCAAAAGTATGACTCAAACTCATGTATATCACACTCAAGACAGAGGCCACAAACCCAAATGCTGTATCCAAAAAATTCTGGAACAGAAAGAGAGCCCACCCTTAGGTGAGGCTGGGGCCTTATGACTAATTAAATGTTCTTGCCCCTTCTCTTCCCCTAAAAGAGTCCACTCATTTGCATCCACCGATGAGGCCCCACAAAAGCTGCCTTCATACCCAACACCCTTGGTGGTTCCTGTCCTTACCTGTTTTCCAGGAGGGTCATGCACACCACCTCTCGCACCCCTGGGTTGTTGGCCTTCTCCACCGAGCAGCCCTGCAAGTTCCAGGTGGCCAGCCTCAGCACAGGCCGCCCATCCCTCGTGCCTCCAAAGGCCTCTACTGAAGGCCGAGTGGAGATAATCTGTGTGGGCCCCCCTGGTGGCAGGTCCAGGTCTTCACTCTGCAGGCTCAGCGAGGTGGGGCTGGGATGAGGCTTGGCTGTGAAGGTCAGGCCCCCGTTGGTGTGGGTGGATGGGGGCCTGGACCTCTCAGCAAACACCTGGTGCCGTATCCTGTCCAGGAAGGTGGCATTGATGCCATCCATCCTTACCAGGTCCTCGATGCTGCGAAAGGGCCCATGCTCACGGCGGAAGTCCACGATGCTGAGGGCCATCTTCTCTGAGAGGCCTCGCACACTCATGAGCTGAGCCGGAGTGGCCGTGTTGATGTTGACACGTGGGGTGAGTGGCACAGCGGTGGCCAGGTGGTGAGGCTGCTGCTCGGCCAGCAAGTCCCGCCGCAAGGAGCTAGGAGAGTGCTGTGCAGAGCTGCCCTTGCTGCTCACACAGATCTCAAACTTGACCTGCTCCAGCTTGGTGGCGCCCACACCACTGACCAGTGCCAGGTCCTCCACCTTTTTGAAGCCACCGATGTACTCTCGGTATTCCACGATGCTGCGTGCCACAGCACGTGTCACCCCAGGCAGGGTCATCAGCTCCTCCTCTGTGGCAGTGTTGATGTTCAGCCGCTCCTGATTCACCAAGATGTTGCTGAAGTTGCAGGCTGCGCTGAACTTGCGGCTATGGGACAGGTCCGAGGGGTCCCTGGGGATGGAGCGGTGGCAGCCCAGGGTGCTCCCCATGGTCGGCCAGGATCAGGAGGCCCACGCAGGCACCGCCACTGCAGAAGAACTCTCTGGCAAGGAAGGAAGCCCGGTAGAACTTTCAAGCACAGAAGAATAGAAGGTGCAGGATTTAGGGACTGAAGAAGTTGCCACAGATAAACACCAAATCTTCCATGTCGAGTGTCCAAAAATCACCTTTCGCTTGGCCACCTGGAAAAGAAATGAACACACAAATCGACTGAATTAATCAATCTGCATTAGCACTGCCTACCTAGTGCTAGACTTAGCAACCAGACGTGTGGGGTTAGTGGCTGCCCGTGAACCCCTGAAAACGCGGATGCAGTGAGGCTGGGCCCATATGGATTTTCCTCTGTGGACGTCCTGTTTTTAATCACATTGGGGCCCAATAAGGCCATGAGTTTCTTCTCTGGGGAAGAGACCTCTCCTAATCAGCCTCACGCTCTCCTCCGGGCGTCTCTCAACTCTGACTGCGCTGGGGTCATGTTCCCCCTTCGGTCACCCCCACCCGGGCTGGGGCAGACCGGAGGGCTCAGCCTCCCAACCTCCATGCTCCGCGCCTGGTACTCAGCGCCACCTTCAACTTGGGAACTCGGTGTTCGCCGGTACCGGCACCGAGAAGGGGTTTATCGACCCCCATCCGATCTGCCGCCGATCACCGCGCCTCACCTCTGGCCGCTCTACCGGGACGTCCCTTCTTCCACCTGCCGCTCAGAAGCCTGTGCCCAGCCCGGGACGGCGGGCCCCTGCCTCTAGCCCTGGTGCCCGCGCCTGCGGGTTAGCGGCCCGGCCCCGGGAAGCCTCCCACGACTCCTCGGTCCGAGTGTCCCGGCGCTTTCTGCAGGAGAAACTCTCAGCGTCGCGCTCTCAGAGCGGGCAGAAGCTGCAGGGCTGCTCGGAGGCGGCGGCAGCGGTGGCGAAATCCGGTCGCCAAGCCTGCACCAGGACTGGCGGCGTCGCCGCAGCTGCGTTTATCCGGGCAAAGGGTCCTGCGCCCAACTCGGGCGCGGGATCCACCAGAGCACCGCCAGACCCAGCACCAGCGCCGCGGCGTCCGCTCGCAGTCGGTGTCAAAGCCAAAGTCTCGGCCGCGCCGCCTGCGCCTCCGCGCCTCCGCTGGCACCACGGCCACGCCTCCTCCGCGCGGCAACTCCTCCCCGGGACTCCCTAGGGGACGCGGGGGCGGGGCCGGAGCGCGGGGCGGGACCTGGCGCACGGGGTGGGGAGCAGAACCCGAGAGGCGGGGCCTGTAGTGCGAGAGGCGGGGCCTGTGGTGCGAGAGGCGGGGCCATGGAGTGTGGGGGCGGGGCCAGGGCGCTGGGGGGTGGAGAGTGAGCCACAGAGCATGGGGGCGGGGCTATGGCGTGAGGGTGGGCCCCGAGAGCGCAGAGGCTGGACTTCGGAACTGAAGGGGCGGGGCCTGCACCGTGATGGCGGGGGCGGGTCACGGGGAGGCTGTCCACACCTGAGGCTCCCGAACCAGGCTTGCTGCCTGGGATCCCGGACTGGTTGTGCCCGGTAGATGCTGTTTAGCATCGCCAGAGGAGGCGAGACTTGCCTAGCTGCTTTTCGTCCGTCTTTGGGGCATGGGGACAGAGACTCCTCAGAGAGATGTCCTCTAATCATGCCAGCGACTCATGGTGCTCCTAGAAGAGGTCACGCACCTCTTGTATGTTCACATAGGTCACATATAGGGTTGCTTCTTTGCGCATTCAGCGTACTGGGTCAATAAGGAGGCATTCTGTAAGTATTAAATATAATCATTACAAAGGAAAGAAATGCTATTGGGAAATGGAGGCTGCTTCCCAAAACTCGAACGGTTTTTGGATCACGCTGCTAAATGGCAATGTAGTTAAAGATTAAAGAGCCTGCTGCATTACAGTGGATACCCAGAGCTAGAGTATTCGATTAAGTGAATCATGTGGTGATATTGTTGAATACTTTGACCCTGGCCATTTAGTGTACTCTGAAGTTTTATCCTCAACCGATGTGACCAATGCATCTGCTTTCATTCCAGGGCCTGGGTCAGCAAAAATGTTACCTCTCACAGGCAGAAGGTACTTGGGTTGTGAAATTAGCAGCAGCCCAGGCTTGACAAAACTACTGACTTTCTAAGCACATACCCAAGCTGTGTTTATTATTCAAACTAGCGTAGGCATAAAAGGGGATTTCCTGGTTCCCTGTGAAAAAGTTAAGGAATAGAGCTTACCTCAAGCATAGCTGCATCCAGCCCAAATGATGTCACCCTGACATGATCTGACTCCCTACATCTCTGGCTCCACCATCTTCTTTGTTGGCTTTACTTTCAGGCTAGTTGATCTCCCTTGTCTGGCCAGAATGCCCTCCTTCCTCCCATGCTCTCCTGCCCAAGCTCTAGGCTGCATTACACCATTCACTGAAATCCTGTTGTGGTGAGGGAAAAAAAAATTGTTTAAGACAAAAGGGGAAATTTTTTAGAGTAAAGAAAATCTTTGTTGAGCAGAATGCTTTGATGGGTGGAGTGACTGTGGAAGGACAGCCTAGGGGCATGGCCACTGAAGCTAGAAGAAGAGAAAACATTTTATCATCCAAACCAGAACACTTTGGCCTTTAAGAAGGAACACTATTAGTATCACTAAAACAACAGGAATAATTTGTTTTTATTCCTTGTAAACCTAAGAATATGCTTCTTCTTGATGAAAATGAAGCCAAGAGGTGGCTAAACCAAAGTGCCATTAAACACACACAAACAACACAAAAAAACATAAAACACAGTGGTTAACTTTTAAATGACCATATCAAACGATGAGGGGGACAGAGAGCAACTAAAACGCTCATACATTGGTAGTGGAGGCGTAAGATTGAACAACTACTCTGGAAGTCTATTTGGCACTTTATTTTGTGTGTGTGTGTGTGTGTGTGTGTGGTATGTGTCAGGATCTAACTTTGTCTCCCAGGCCGGAGTGCAATGGCACAGCTCACCATAGCCTCAACTTCCTGGGCTCAGGGGATCCTTCCACCTCAGCTTCCAAGTAGGTAGGACTACAGGTGTGTACCATCATGCCTGGCTAATATATTTTTTTTTTTTTCATTTTTGTAGACAGGAGGTCTTGCTATGTTGCATAGGCTGTTCTTGAACTCCTGGGCTCAAGCAATCCTCCTGCCTCAGCCTCCCCAAGTGCTGGGATTATAAATATGAGCCACTGCAACTGATCAGTTTGGCAATTTCTTAATAAGTTAAATATATACTGCAACTCAACCACCCCACTTATAGTATTTGCCAAAAAGAAAGGAAAGCATGAACACCAAAGACTTGAATGTGGGTGTTCAGAGAGCTTTATTTGTTATAGCCAAACCCCACCCAAATTCAAATTCAACAGTAAGTGAATAGATAAAACAAATTCTAGTACATCCACACAATGGAATGCTAGTCAGCAATAAAGAAAAGTAAACTATTAATACCCACAACACTGAAAAATTTCAAAATCAGTACACTGGGTGAAAGAAGCCAGGCAAAAAAAGAATATACTGTATGACTCCATTTATATAAAACACTAAAAATACAAACTAATGTACATATAAACAAAGCAGATCAGTGGTTGTCGGGGATGAGATGAAGAGATGAATGTATTTAAAAGGTCACAAAGAAACTGTGGGGGTTGATAGAAATGAAGTGTGCATCGAGAGGTGCTGGTTTCATAAGTGTATGCGTGTCAAAACTGATAGAATTATATACTTTAAGTACACATATTTTTGTGCACTTCAATGCTACCTATAAGCTTGGAAAAGTCTTCAAGAAATAAAAAACAGTGCTCTTTGAACATTAAAAAACAAACAACAAAAAAAAACCAGGTTTTTTTTTTGCTGAGGAGAGAGGTATGTGAGCCAAGGTGGAGATGAAAAGGTTGAAAGGAAAGAAGAGGTCTAACAAACTGAGCCAGCAGATAACAGAAGAGAAGACAAGTGAACATTCCCCAGGTTGGGTTGGGGTCTGGTATCCCAGGAAAGGGGATATTTATAAACTGAGGTGCCTTTGAATTGAGAATGTCTAGCAGTTTATTTCATCTGCTGTGCTATCATCTGCTGTGACCCTTCCCATTCCACCCACACACACAGACACTATGTTTTTATATATATTTATGTAATGGCCTTGGATAAGTGAGGTTTGGGAGAAATAAGGAAAAAGAGCTGAATCTCTCTGGGTAGATGAAGGACATGGAGAAGGAGGCAGCTAAAATATAAAAGATTTCAAGGAGGAAAGATCCAGAACTCCTTAAAAGCAGAAAATCAGAATGTGAGGAAACATCTGACTTCAAGAATCCTCACTGAGGTTGGGAAATTGGCTTGGGGTCCCAGTACGTAAGGAATGGGGATTTGGGCTCATTTAATTTTCCTCCCAAAGGCCCTTAGGGCCCTA
>CAUYQG010108413.1:0-14993 GCA_963574415.1 Tarsius wallacei
TAGTTCCAGCTACTTGGAAGGCTGAGGCGGAAGGATCGCCGGAGCCCAGCAGGTCGAGGCTGCGGTGGCCAGGAGCGGCCACTGCACTCCAGTCTGGGCGACAGAGTGAGACTCCAACTCAAAAAAAAAAAAAAAAAAGAAAGAAACCAAGTTCTGGAACTAAAAGGCTGGCGTTTCAGGCCAGAAATGCCATTCACACCCTGTGTGACCTTGGCCTCCAATTTAGTCTCTACGGCAGGAACCTACATATCAAAGGCTCTCTCGTGTAGGTACAGATGTTTTGGTAAGCTGTAAATCAGCAGTTAATTTGTAGGGCAGATAACGTTTTGAAATAGTATTCAACTTATTTTTCCTTCTGGGTGGTTCCTGTTTTTTCCCTTTTAGTTTCAAAACAGACTTTCACAAGTCCACACCAGGGCCACTGTTCAACAGCCAACCTTGTGCCAAGAGCTTGAGAGAGAAAGGGCTCCGGGAGTTCTACAGACGTGGCTGGTCTGTCAAAGCTGAAAGCTGGTGGACAAGGCAGGAGCCACAGTGTAGGGGAGAATGATCATCAGAGGGGAACAGACTACAGAAAGCTGGAGGAGGTAGCTAGGGTTTAGCTGCCGGTGGGAGGCCCCCTTTTCTCTCTGTAGACCCCAGGGTGACATCTGAGAATCCCCCTGATGACTTGAGACCCAAAGTTAGAGGACTCAAAACTGCCCCCCACTGGAACTCTCTCCGAGGGGAAAAGAGCCTTGAAGAAACTTGGCTGGGTGGCAGTCAGAGACAGGAAGGAAGAAGGTGTTTCCTCAAGCATCAGAGGTGATCTGAAAGGAAGCCCCCCTGCCTGTGTGCAGGGCAAAAGGTAGTCAAGGAGCTGGGCCAGGCATCGCTGCCTGGTGTACAGTGGGGCTCCAGGGTGGGGCTCTGAGTGGGCTGCTGAGCCTGGCACGGGCAAGAGGACATGGTCCTTTCCCAGGGCAAGAATCCCCCAAGAACCGCGATGGGGTGAGGTCCGTTCTCCACCCAGTCCAGCCAGCACAGAATGAGGCAGACCAAGCTTGGAGCTGAGGCTTGGAATCAGCCTCGGAAGGGTGGAAGGGAAGGATGACGTGCTCAGTTCCCTTGTACTGGCAAGATGGAAGGAACTGGGGCCTGGAAATGAGTTAACTCCCAGCGAAAGTAAAGTGACCATCTCTGCACGTCCAAGTTTGTGATTAGCAGATGTGATTGGCAAAGCTACAGGGCTTTGCATTCAAAGTTCTTTGCAAGACATGACACAGATGTGTATTGTTATTATTCACTGCTAAAATAAAGCTATATTTATCTACTTAGTGAATATTGATTGTCTAGGCACCGAGGAAGGTACTGGGGACACAGTCGGAAACAAAACAGCAAAATCCCTGCCTTAGAGGGATTCCCAGTCTGGCGCGGGGAGACACACACGAGGCATTTGATCCGGAGTACGTTGGCTGGTGGTGAGTGCTATGAGGAAAGAAAGCAAGAGGTACTAGGGTGGTCGGGGAAGCCCCCCTCCCCTGAGAAGGCGACTTGAAGGAAACAGCCAGGCGGTGCAGCCTTGGGAGACAGCAAGCCTGGGTATCAGAGGTGCAGCCGGCATGTGAGGGCAGGGAGGTGGCTGGTGTGGGCAGACAGAGCCGGAGGAAAGGAAAAGAGGCCGGGTTTTCAGTGAGGGCCAGGGGCCACCATCGGCGATCCAGGCCTCTCTGAAGACTAGCTTTGACTCTGTGTGGGATGTGGGCCACCGAGGGTTTTGAGCAGAGGAGGGACCCGATGTGAGATGAACTCAGAAAGCAAACGGGAGAGCAGCGGGGACCTGTGCCCAGACAATGGCCTTTCATGGCAAGGACACAGGTGAGCAGGAGAGTAAAGAACTGTGCCTTTCTTGTGAACCCAGTGGATTTATTTTTGATGGTCATATTTGGTCTCTCAGATTTGTCACATTAGGGAGAAACATAAGACCCAGCATGACATCGCTATGAGGAAAAAAGGGGCCACCATAATATGTCCATTTCATAGCTCAGGGTGCACCAAAGAGACAGAAAGATTTGCCCATGGTCATAAAGCAGAACAGTGGGGGACAGAGGGCCAGATGCCAGGCCCCATATTTCCAACCCTGCCACACTCACCTGACAGGTGTCATCATCAAAAGCAGGTGGGACCTGCAGAGGGGAGGCTAGGCTCCCAACCCATGCAGGGGACTGGGGGGAGATGCTGGCAGGTAGCAACCTGGGACAGAGTCCTTTAAAATCTAAATCTCAATCTCTCTCTCTCTCTCTTCCCGCTCCAGACAGGGAATGAGAACAGCGAACCTCAGGAGAGTGAGAAATAAAAAACAAATGGCAACGAGCTGCTTTATGGATGACAGCAGGATGCTAAATAACAGTAATGCAGCAGGGAAGGTGCAGTATAAACGATGATGGAAAGAATTCTGTCACCATGACTCAAGTTTTACAAGGCCAGCTGGGAGCCCAGGGCCGTCTGCATTCCCTGTCCACCTCCAGGTGATGGAATGCCCCTGCAGGTAATAGAACCCCCCTGGGCTCAGTGCCCTGGGCCCAGCCCGTGCCTTCCAGCCTACAGCTGGGTGAAGACACCTCTCTACACCTCTCGGAACTGCATTAGCATCATTCGCAACAGCTCAGAGTGCAATTACCCAGGCTGGGACATCTTCTCCATGACAGTGGCTCTCCGATGGATCTCCCTCTATGCCATCCTAATGGAGACAGTCATAGGGGGAAATGGATGGCCACGATGCTGTGACAATCAGCTCCTACTTTTCACCTTCCCTGCCTCTCCAAGGCTAACAAAGATCAGCTAGTTTATACATCACAGGGAATGCACTCTGGGGCTGGAGCAGCTCTTTTTTATCTTATTTTTTTACCTTCGTAAATTGCTTTGCTTCCAGCCTATTCTCCTCTGTTGACTGTTCACTGCCCCCTGTTTTTACATAGATCCTGATTCTCCCTGCACGTCTCTGCCCTCAGCCAACTAATTTATTGATTGGCTCTCACCTAAGGCCAAATGAAGTTCTCCTTTATTGAGACCATTTCTCAAAGTCTGTAACCTGCAGACGACGACTTCGCCTCACATTCTGTTTAATTAATGGAGAGCCACTCACCACACCGGGTCCACCCGCCACGTGCCTGTGCACCTTGCATGTTAATTTCCTTTTTGCCCTGATGGCTGTACGCTTCAAGGTCTGGCCAAAGGATAGAGACGCAGAAAATTGTTTCATTCAGTACTTCCCTCAGGAAATGCATGTTGAATGAATAAATACCACACAGCCCTGCCCTCACGAGAGGGTCTATAGAATTTGGACATGGGATAGGCCATGGATCATGAGTCATACTTCTCTTGAATCACAGAAAACAAATATGACATCATGTTAATTGCTCAGAATTATTTTCACCGAAAAGCCACTTTTGTTTGAAATATCCAAGTAAAATTGGAGTTTGCCGAATGTTTTCACCAAAACCCGCAGCTAACTACCACTGCTTTTTCAACTTTTATCTCTGCCTTAAAAGGCACAAGAAAGCAAACCCCAAACACTTTCTGTTGGTTGTGACTCCTTGCTCGGTTCTAGACTTTCAAAACTCTGTCCTTTAAGATGAGACTCAAAAGTAGTTTGGGCAACACATTTAAATCCCTTTATTTCACTAAAAGACATTGAAGGAATACACAAATCCTGGATTAGGACATAACCTGTATTGGCTCTTCTATTCATAAAAAGACTGAAACCACGAAAGAATACAAATTCTGTCTCTAATCTTATTTTGTCAAATCACCAGCTTAAGAAGGAGGCAGGA
This sequence comes from Tarsius wallacei, assembly GCA_963574415.1. Classification (NCBI taxonomy): domain Eukaryota; kingdom Metazoa; phylum Chordata; class Mammalia; order Primates; family Tarsiidae; genus Tarsius; species Tarsius wallacei. The sequence continues at coordinate 3,813 of CAUYQG010108413.1, forward strand.
CATTCTATGTAAAACTATACCCAGTGCAAGTTAAGGTGTGATCGTCTGTTTGAATGGCTCACATATTCATAGAGATGAAAATGTTTTTACACGAAGAGGTAATCAGGAAAAAGCCCTCTCCATGCCGCCCCATCCCTTACTCACTCAATTTCTATCCCACCTCCAACTCCATGTGCATGCAGCCTCTGTTCTGAGACGCTTAATGTACTCTTCTAAGCTTCTTTATGCAGATCAAGCAACTATGAATATAAATTCTTCCATTACCCCCCCCACACCTTTACATAAAAAGTAGCATATTATATATACTGCTCTCTCTTGCTCTTTTTTTTTTCTCGCATAATCGTGTAGCTTACCAATCTGTCCTTATCTATTGAGAGAGCTTCCTCCTTTTTACATGGGATTTCATTGCACAGATACATCATCCATTTAACCCATTTAACTGGCCATCTATTGATTGACTTGGGTTGTCTTCAGCCTTTTGTAATTACAATGCTGCAGTGAATACCCTCATAGATACATCATTTTGCACGTGGACTAATAGATCTGTAAGACAAATGATCCGAACTGGAATTTAGAGCCAAAAGGATATACCTTTCTAATGTCAATAGATATTGCCAAATATCCTCCAAAAAGTTGTACTAGCTTACACACTCGACAGTGTACAAATGTTTGCTTCTCACAGTTTCACCAAGAGAGTATTCTCAAATGACGTTTTTCTTCCAATAGTTGAAAAATAGAGTCTCCGTTTGTATTTGCATCTTTTATTTTAAGTAAGGCTAAGTATTTTTCATATGTTTGAAGGCGACTTGTATTTCCTTTTCTGTAAACTATCTGTTCATAAGCTTTGCCCTGTTTTCCTGTGGGTTTGGGGTTTTGTTTGGTTTTGTTTTTAATCAATTTCTAGAAACTCCTGACATTAGGAAGGTGCTATGGTTTGAACGTATCCTCCAAAGTTTATGTGTTAGAAACCAAACCCCCAATGCGTTGGAGGGGAGGGACTTTTAAGAGGTGACTAGGTGATGAGGGGTCTGCCCTCATAAAGGGATTAATGTCATTATTGCAGAAGTGGTTTGTTATCTCAAGAGTCGGTGTGTTATAAAAGCAAGCTCAACTCTCTCCTGCTCTCTCTTGTGTATACTCTCTCACCATGTGACACCTTCTGCCATGCTGTGGCACAGCAAGAAAGCCCTTACCAGTTGCAGCTCCTTGATTTTGAACCTCCCAGCCTCCAGAACTGTAACCCAAATATATTTTTGTCCATTATAAATTTCTCAGTTTTGGGTATTCTATTACAGCAGCACAAAACAGACTAGGCAGGTTAGTCTGCTTACTGTGGCTGAAATACAATTCATCTGTCCAGTTTTCACTTGTCTTTTGGCTTTGCTTTGCACGTTTTTCTATTTGTCTAGTCCATCCTTCCATACATCCAGCCATTTTGTCTTTTATCTTTTCATTAAGCTTTTCATCGAAGTGGGGTCTCCATACCGACAAGCACACAGTTTGCAAATAGTTTATGAAGTTCTGGAAAGTAAGCATATCCAGAGAGCCACCCCAGCTTGAGATCTAGGACATCAGAGCATCCCAGAAGCCCACTTGGACTCCCTCTGTCTCTGCTCTCACTCACAGTTCCTCCCACGAGATTAATTTGCTGATTGTCAAAGTTTAGATCAAATGAAGGCACCATATGTACTCTTTCGCATATGACTTCTTTTCCTCACGTTGTTTTTGAGAATCATCCATGTTGTCCCTCGTTGCATTCTTCATTCGTTCTTGTTGTTGTGTCATGTTCCATGGTGTGGATGGAATGCATGGAAAAACGCATTTATTTATTCATACTAATGTGGATGTTTGCATTGTTTCCAGTTTGGGACTATCACAAGTACTGGTGCTAACCACATCCTTGTCATGTCTTTTGATCCATCCTTGTGAGTTTTTCTATCGGATATAAAGCTACATGTGGAATTGCTGGGTCTGGTGGTGAAATGGCACATGGTAAGCTCTGGTCTTCACAGCTATTTGGCCCATACTCAGTTTAACAAAAATTTAGTCCATTGAATCCACTGATATTTGTTGGGTCCCTGCTGCATTTTGACACCTTAAGCAAACGACCTCGATAAATACTCACCATAGCCCTGAGGTGGCAGTTCTGTCATTGTCCCTATTCTACAATCAAGGAAGCTGAGCACCCTTCTGGTCCCTCAGATGAGGAGTTTCACCGGTGAATATGTAAAATGCTGAGGCTATCATACTTAATAAAGCTATTTATCGTCTCAGCAATTTGAGTTTCACTTCTGTGTTTTTTTTAAACAGGTTTTAAGACAGGAATGGACTTTATTTATGGATCCAAGAAGAAATTGCTAGGCATTAAGAGAGTGATGTGAGTGATTCAAGTCAACGTATATTACACTTAAGTTGTCGTTTAAATTATGGTGGGTTTTCATGTCTACAGGTGCTTGAATAAGAAATATTAAATATGTCAAAAGTGATGAATATCCATTTATGCATTCGTTTATTCATATTTCTCAACAAATGTTACTGAGCCTCTACGTAGGACGAGAGTGTTCAGACTGGAGCAAAGCTTGGATAAAGTGGCAAAGCAAAATGGAAAAAGATGATAAATGTCCTAGGTCCTCACAGCCAAGATTCTACACGTTCCACTAAAACCAAAGCAAAAAACTCCAAAGCATTCGGCTAAGTATTGTCAAGGACCATGCATAGACAGCTCTCAGAACAAAAGAGGAAGTTGGGGAAGGCTTCCTAGAGGTGAGATATTTGGGCTGGGTTTTAAAGGATAAATAAGCCGGGCTCGGTGGCTCAGCCTGTAATCCCTTGCTTGGGGAGGCTGAGATGAGTGGACTGCCTGAGCCCGCGGGTTCGAGACCCGCCTGGGCAACTTGGCGAGACCTCATCTCTACAATAAATCAAAAATTAGCCAGGCGTGGTAGCGCGCCTGTAGTTCCAGCTACTCGGAAGGCTGAGGCGGAAGGATCGCCGGAGCCCAGCAGGTCAAGGCTGCGGTGGCCGGGAGCAGCCACTGCACTCCAGTCTGGGCAACAGAATGAGACTCCAACTCAAAAATAAAGAATAAATAAGAGTTCCCTAGCTGGATGAGCAGAGGAAAGGACTCATGGAAAAAACAAAAAACATAAGTACATAATCAGAAAATGATAATATAAGTAACAGGAAGAAGTGAAAAATCAGGAGGAGAAAGAGGCTGATGTCAATCATTTCAAACTCTGTAAAATATTTAAGGAGGTCTATCCTAAGCCAAATATGAGTGACCGAGGCCTAAGGCAGAGTCCCCAAAGGTACGGAGAACATGTGCCCAGGGTGACTAGGTTATCCTTTAGGTTTTTTTTGAGTCGGAGTCTTACTCCATCACCCAGGCTGGAGTGCAGTGGCACGCTCACGACCACCCCAGCATCGACCTGTGGGGCTCAGGTGATCTTTCCACCTCAGCCTTCCAAGGAGCTGGAACTACAGGTGTACACTACCATGCCCAGCTAATTTTTTGATATACTGTAGAGACGAGGTCTCACCAAGTTGCCCTGGCTGGGCTCGAACCCCTGGGCTCAGGCAATCCTCTCGCCTCGGTCTCCCAAAGTGCTGGGACTACAGGCTTGAGCCACTGCGCCCGGCCAGTTTAGTTTTATACATTGTAGGGGGACAGACGTTTACAGGCAAGAATATAGATCAATGCGTGTGAAGTTTCCATCTCAAAGGGAAAGGGGAGGACGTGGGGGTGGACAGCACAGGTCATAGGTGGACTTACAGATTTTTTTGATTGGTAATTGCTTGAAAGAGAGATCAGTGAAAGAAATGCTTGAGTTAAGATAAGGGGGTTGACATTGAGATACCACCTAACCCCAGTGAGAATGGCCATCATTAATAAAACAAACAACAACAGATGCTGGCGAGGATGCAGAGAAAAAGGAACGCTTCTACACTGCTGGTGGGAATGCAAACTAGTGCAATCTCTTTGAAAGACAGCATGGCGATTCCTGAAAGAACTAGAAATTGACCTTCCATGTAACCCAGCAATCCCCCTATTGGGAATATACCCGGAGGCACTCAAATCATTCTACAAAAAAGATACCTGCACATGCATGTTTGTTGCAGCTCTACTCACAAAAGCAAAAACAAAGAACCAACCATGTTGCCCATCGAAGCTGGACTGGATAAAAAAAATGTGGTACATATACACGATGGACTATTATGCAGCCATAAAGAAGGACAAACATATGGACTTCACAGCAACTTGGATGGATTTGGAGTCGCTCATACTCAGCGATCTACCACAGAAACAAAGAACAGAGTACCATATGTTCTCACTCATAAGCAGACCTTGAACAACTATAATAATATATAAGAAAGGGATTGGCAGTAGTGAGAAACTGTCAGGGGAGGGGGTGGGATTGGCAGTTGGTGGAAACTGCTAGGGGAGGGAGGGGCACACCTCATCAACAAGGTACCTGCATAATCAACGTTTGTATACCCAACCCTGAATTGTATCCTACATCTTTATAATTAAAAAAAAAGATAAGGGGGTTGTGGAAAGCAAGGTTCTTGTTATGTAGATAAATCCTCTAAGTAGCAAACAGAATAGGTGATAAATGTCTTAAAAGATGTCGGACTCTTCCTAGGGAAGGAGATTCTCTACAGATGAATATTTCCCCAAGAGACAGCTTTGCAGGGTCACTTCAAAATATGTCAAAGAAGTTTATTTGGAGGTAAAATATTTGAATTTTCTTTAGGGCCTTCTATCTGTCATGTAGCAGAGTCCGTTTATCTTATTGCCACAGAGTCTATTTTGCCAGTCTTGTGATCTCTATTTTAATGTCAACACTGGTCGGTCTTGCCCAAAACTCCACAATGGGGGAGGGGGGGTAAAAAGAGGTATGTCCTACTGGCTTGGAATTTAGATTTTCATGTCTCCCTTAGCTCAGAAGGGGTGTATTCATTTGGCTGGGGAAACTTAAGATTGCATTTTTGATTCACAGCTCTGAATACCAAGGATTTAGATTTTATTCTGTAACTACTTAGGAGCAGACTCAAATAGATTCCTGACAGCAACTTTTAAAAATGTATAAAACACTGAATTGACATGTTTTCTAATAACAAAATACTACTTAGGGCATGGGAGGCTCTTCATTGGAATTCCTAGTTTTCAGCTTCATGTCTGGGGGAAAAAACTGCTTTAGAACAAGAAGACTCACAGTGGAGGCCATGGAATTTCTCTCATTCAATTAGATGAGGACAGATCCGTTGATCAAATTAGTCACCTAAGCAGGAAATCAGAAAACAATATATAAACACCTTAAACCTTATAATTAAATTAAAACAAATAAATTTATATGTATTTGACAATAATCTAATACGGGTACAAGACCTCTTCTTTGAGTATGAAGTATTCAAGGCCATTTCAGATGTATTCTTTACATGGATCGCACCATATTTTGGTATTCATTTTTGTTTTCAGGTACCTTGTCACGGAACAAGAACTTAAATAAACTTGCAAGGAAGCTTTTTGAATAATCTTCTAGATTCTCATGACTTGTCTTGATCACTCCTAATTCTTTAGCAATTTTTCAATGACTCATCTACACTGCATCTTTTCAATAGAATTCCAGTTGTATTGTACAGATACAATTCTTTTTCTTTGTTCACTCGTATTTCATCAGTTTATGCAATATTGAATTCAATTACCTGGTTGTAATAACAAGTGCAAATGACGCAAACAGGTTTGGGAGCTACCACAATACACTGGGTAACTGTGGGGAAAATACACATGTTCTAAATGAGTGGTTCTCAGCACACGATCTCTAGAACAGCAGCAGCAGCATAATCTAAGAACTTATTCGAAGTGCAGATTTTCCAGCCTGCTTCATACCTATCGAATCAAATGCACTGAAAGTGGAGCCCACCAATCTGCGTTTTAACAAGCCTTCCGGGTGATTCACACGCTCCCTAATGTCGGAGAGCATAGAGAGCAACCTATCCATCCCAACTTTCTACACAGGCATGAGCATGTTTCATCAAGAGAATGAAGGACATCAGTTAATCTGATCTCAGTTAAAAGGGCTTCTCAGGCATGTCTCTAGGGATATATGCATACATTTTCTTTCACTCACACTGAATCAGACTGTAGCAGATCTCTCCGATACCCGTGATCACAGCACCTTGTCAGTTCTCCCCTTGCACGGACTGTCCACCTTTTCACTTTCTGTCCCAGAGGCTCTGTCTCCTGTCCTTCATTCAGGCGACGATGCTGGAGCCCTTCCTTATGCTGCTCAGGGGGTCCCAACTGAATCAAGTCCCTGCTGCCACATTATTGATCATCATGCTCCCCTTGCTTGTTCTCCCCCCCCCACCCCCCGCCTTGGCCTGCTTCCTGAGATCTCTTCCCAAATAAACGACCTGCACCCAAATCCCTGTCTCAGGCTCTGCTTCCAGGGAAATTGACATCAAGACACGCTCAACTTTCCTTGATCATATGCCTTTGATACGTTTTCATTGAAGTGCATGTATTCTGTCTTATTTTGTAAGGGTGATTGATACTATATTTCAAGTAGAACTACCATCATTTATTTACCTAGTCATCTCCTGGTGGACCCATGGACTGCTTCAAATAAAATTTGATGAAAATTGTTTTACAAAGGTCTTTGTACTCCTACACATATATAGCTATAGGGGAATTTTCAAAAGCAAAATTGCCGGATCCAAGAGTATAAACACTTAAAAACTGTATTAGTGCCGCCAAACTTCCCTCCAAAAGAAGCTGTGCCAATCTGAACTCACACCTAAAATGTGCAATACTGCCTGTTGCACTATATCTTTCCTATCACTTCGTGTGTTTGCGGCGGTAATTTTATGTGTCAACTTGACAGAGCTAAGGAATGCCCAGATAGCTGGTAAAACATTATTTCTAGGTGTGTCGGTGAGGGTGTTTCCAGAAAAGACTAGCATTTGAACCAGTAGAGTGAGTAAAGAAAATTCACCCTCACCAATTGGGAGGGCATCATCCAATCTGTTGAGGACTTGAATAGAACAAAAGGCAGAGAAAGTATGAATTTGCTGTCACTACTAAAGCTGGGACATCCATTTTCTCTTGCCCTTAGCCATCGGTGCTCTTGGTACTCCGGCCTTCAGAATCAGACCAGGACTTACACCATTGGCTCCCTGGTTCTCAGGCCTTGCAGCTTAGACAGGACTATACAGCCATCTTCTCTTGCCCTTAATCATTGGCACTCCTGGTACTCAGGCCTTCAGAATCAGATCAGGACTTATACCATTGGGTCCCTGTTTCTTAGGCCTTATAGCTTTCCTGGACCTCCAGCTTGCAGACAGCAGACCATGGGACTTCTCAACTTTGTATATATATATAGACTCCAAAATTTACATCTGTGTATCTTTGTCTCCAAACCTCTAGCTTGAATTTTCAACCAAATATTCAAGTGCGACATTCACCTTCAACACAAAGTCTCTGAAGTTATACAAATCATCTTTCCTGCAAACCAACTATCCTACTCAATTTTTTATTATTATTTTTCTCTTTCTGTCAGTAGCACTATTTTTTTATCTGTGAAGGAAAAAAGATAGTCAATTTAAAAATTTTTGTTTCTTTAGTTGCTTTTTTATATGTATAATATATAACTATGTATTATATATTCATATATTATATAACTGTTTCTATAACCTATTGGTTCTCTGTCTCTGGAGAACATTGACTAATATGATATTACCAATCTTTTCAAATCTCATATGTTAAAATTGGTATCATGTGGTTGTTTTATTTTATATTGCTCTCATAATGAGTTTGAGCATGAAAATATTTAGGTCTCCTTAATGTGTCTTAATAAAGAGTTTTATGTTTGTAAAACTATATAACTTTTTACAAGTTTAATTGTAGGTGTTGTGTAGTATCATTGTTTACTATTATAAATGACCTTCCTAATATTACATTTTCTAACTCTTTATTGCTGGTGTATAGAAATACCACTGGCATTCGTCTATTGATTTCAGATTCAGCCATCTTGCTAAAGTCTCCTTTAATTCTAAAGATTTGTTGCTGATTTGGGGTTTCCTTGGTACTTAGTAATATCACCTTCAAACGATGATAGTCATATATTTCTTCCTTTTGAATTTTAATATCTTTCATTTATTTTTCATGTCTTTTTTTATTTTTTGACTAGGGTCTTAAGGACAATGTTGAATATCCATGGTGCTAGTGGACATCCTTGTCTTGGTTCTACAAATCAGTATGACCAAACAACCTAGTTGAAAGATGGAAAAGACATGAGCCTCTAGATCACAGAGGAAGAAAAAGACATAGCCTATAAATATAATAAAGAGATGTTCAACCTCATTAATACTAAGGAAATGCAAATGGAGACCACAATGAAACTCTATTTTCTACCCAGTTGGCATAAGTTGAGAAGCCTGACATACTAAGTATAGAACAGGATGTAAACCAGTAAAGTCTCTTGGACCTTGCTGGTAGGGCCTAGGAGATGAAAGGGAACACACAGAAAATATAGGATGATTTTCAAGAGCTTGAGTTGGAGGGTGGGCATGATGCCCACTGCGGTCATCAACAAATATGCAAACAACTAGAAAAAAAGAGATGTGAAGGAACCAATACTGAGTGTGTGTCATAAACCAAGGCTTATAATTAACCCTATCCCGAGCATCAAAAGTCCAGAAAAAATAAAAAGGATAAAGGAAACATAAAAAAGAAAGCAAATTTTACTCATAATTTCATGGAAAGGGGCACTTACCAGCCATACATCCTGAACATTCTTTCAGTGTATTTTATGCACATATGTAGATAGATTCAATTGGTAGGTGAGAGATAGACGAACAAACACAACCACTGTAACCAAGTTGGGATCATACTGCATATGCCTGCCTTATATGTTTATAGGGATTTTTTCTATTTATTTAAGGAGTTTGTAAAAATCTCTGTTGTCTCCTGTGACACAATCTAACGCGTATGTGATCAGAAATGTTTTGAAAGCCGAGTCAAGAAAAATGGTTTTGGTAAATAAAAAAGCAGTTAAAGAAACAGAAGAAATTACGACTCTATTATTTCCTTTGTAGATAGCTGGGGGGAAAAATGATGCTCCTGGCAGAGAAAGAAAAATTAAAATTTAAAAAACTGACTAGGGGAGTTGGTTTGAGGGAAAGGTGATATATACAGTTTTAGAGATTGTGAGTTGAAAGTGAATATCCAAGTTGGGTATTTAGTTGAAGATTCAGGTTAGAGGTTTGGATACAAAGATACACAGATGTAAATTCTGGAGTCATCACAGTAAGGACGATGGTTGAATCCAGGACTGTGGACCTTAGTGATGTCTAAAGAATAAAAAGGATTTGAAGATATAGGTGATACTCAATGATCAATATTATAAAGATATATATGAGCAGAGACTTTGTGAAAACTTACACTAGGGAAAGAGAAGCGAGAGAAGGAAAGAAAACAAAGGCTCCAGAAAAGAAGAGATCAGAAAGACAGAAAGAAACCAGGGCAATGAGTGCAGAGTCCAGTGCAGCAGCAAATAATGGAGGAAGAAAGTGGTAGAGTATCCGAAATGAACGTCAGCTAGAAGGAGTTAAGAGAATTCTTTTTTTAATGGAAATAAACCAGGAGTGCCCCCAGAGCATATACCATCTACGGTGAACCTGTTGATTTTCCCAGCTCTGTAGGGGTGAATATTTCCATTTCTACCTAAGGGAAAAGACTTGAAGATGTGAAGACCATGCCCTTTGAAGGCAGTTAAGCTCAGATTCAGACCAGGCCTTTTCCTCTGCCGTGTTGCCTCCTCCAACCAGCCTTAAGAACTTCTAGCATGATTACTTCCTATTTTCCCAGGGCTGAGTGCAGACCTGAAACCGGCAGATGCTTGTTTGTTGGGTGAATGGAAGAATAAAGACATTTTAGGAAAAGTTCTCAGAGGCTCCTGGTTGCACCCTGGGGAACGGTGTGTCTTTCTCCAGCACACATTAGCATACTGTCAAAGCATGAACACCAGGCTCCTCTGACTCACTGCTTAGGAAATAAATAAATGTATCTTGCCATGCGGGCAGCAAATCACGAGTGGCCAGATATTTTTTTAGTTCCAAATAAGTACCAAGGGACTTTAGGGCAGCAGGATGAAGACCCTTTAGCATCTTCATATCTGTTATTTTCTCCAAAAACAGTACAAAAATACTCAGTGCATGTATATTTGCTAATGTTCCTGAAATGATTTGAAAATGAAAAGCCTTGAGAAGTCACATTTGCTATTTTCCAAAAGAAATAGAGAAAATGTGATATCTGGAGCCTAAATTACACAAGAGAATTGTGTTTCTTTCTTTTAAAAATCTGTTTACTGATGAGAAGGAAAAAAATCGCAATAATGGAAAAAAATACATGCTTTCTGCCTAACACACGATTCGGCTGACAGCACAAAGAATCATATAATTCTTTGGAAAACTGACAAGCTAGATAGTTATTGGGACGTAGCGTAGAGCTCTTCTCTAAACACCCAGAAATATTACTGTCTGATGCTTAACGCTCACAAACCATTAGATCCAACGTGTATATTTATGGCTTGATAATCAGCTGTCATTAGCAGATGAACAAACAACACAATGTTCATGTTTAGAAGGAATATACAAATGGAAGAAATAGTGCCAACAACCCAAGAACATTCACCTTGATCTCCTCCATGAAAAATAAAGACGAACGACTCGCTATAATTTTCGTAGTTAAATCATATCTGCTGTTCTGTCTTATCTCAGCTGGCAGAGCGTCAGACAGATTTCCCCTTTTCACATGAAACTTACAGTATCAACCAGGCGCGCCTGCTAGGAAAAGTTGCATTAAATTTACTAGATTAGAGATAATCATTCTATGGCCCTGTGTCCATAGTCAACCCACAGTAGAGTCTATACAAACAAAACCGTTCAACATCGTCCTTCCAGCTGATGGAATTATTCAATACTTGTGGTTCCACCTCTTACCAGCTTAGGCAAGTCACGTAACCACTTTGTAGTTCAAATTCTTCCACTGTGATGTGGAAATAATGCCATCTGTTCTAGCTACCTCATGGGTTATGATAATGGACCTAAAGAACTACACCAAGCAAAACTCTATACCCTGGGGTATGATACAGATGACAACATGTTGATGGTGTTTTC
>CAUYQG010108414.1:0-17046 GCA_963574415.1 Tarsius wallacei
TAGTTTACACTCCCACCAACAGTGTAGAAGTGTTCCCTTTTCACCACATCCTCTCCAGCATCTGTTATTTTTTGAGTAATTGATAATGGCCATTCTGACTGGAGTTCGGTGGTATCTCAGTGTAGTTTTAATTTGCATCTCCTCGATGATTAGTGAGGTTGGACATTTCTTCATGTGTCTGTTGGCCGCTCGTATGTGATTTGGCAAAGTCTCAGGGTATAAAACAAATGTGCAAAAGACAACCGCATTTCTTTACACCAATAATAAACAAACAGACACCCAAATAAAAAGCACAATCCCATTCACAATAGCCACAAAAAAAATGAAATACCTTGGCATCTTCCTAACCAGAGATGTGAAAGAACTGTACAATGAAAACTACAAAACACTGCTCAAAGTAATCAAAGATGACACAAACAAGTGGAAAAATATCCCATGCTCATGGATTGGAAAAATCAACATTGTGAAGATGTTCATCTTACCTAAGACAATCTACAGATTTAATGTGATACCCATCAAATTACCAGCAATATTCTTCTCAGAGCTAGAAAAAACCATGCAAGAATTCATATGGAAACACAAATGACAAAGAATAGCCAGAACAATCCTCAGCAAAAACGACAAAGCAGGAGGTATAACATTACCAGACTTCAAACTTTACTATAAGCTACAATCATCAAAACAGCTTGGTATTGGTAAAGGAACAGGCATATAGACCAATGGAATAGAGGTGGGCTCATTCTTATAGTGAGAGAACACAGTTGCTGGGAGGGGAAGAAGGCAGGCAAGTGACCATGGCCAGCATAGGGATTTAAGGCCTGTTGGCTATTTTTTGACCAGACCACCAAACATAACCATGAAAAAGTACATGGAGAGAATATCCAATAGGTGGCTCAGGGAGCCCCACTGGGAGCATGGCTCCTCCTCAGTGGATTGAACCAGACAAGTGTTTGGATCCTAATTTGGCAGTTTCTAGAAACCAGAAATTGTCAGGGTTGTGCAGCCCTAGCAAGAGTAGCTTATAGGAACCATAACTCACAACGACTGATAGAGAAGTCAGAAGGGAGATTATTAATTCACAGTTAGGAATGCAACGTAGGCCTCTCTAGAAATTATTATAGCACAAAACTTCAGTCATCCACAGGCTGTGAAACAGGGTGAGGGGCGGAGTCCATTCCACCTCGACCTCCAAAGCAGAGAGAGCCAACCAGGTAACTTTTGAGTGACAATATTACTATTCTGTTAATGCCCCTTTTTCTTGAGATACGTTCTAATGTGATCCATTTCGGCGACAGCTTATTTTAACTGAGAATATTTTATTCTTTCATCTTCATGTTTCTCTAGTTTCTTCTTTTTGGTTTAGAGCGTATCCAATTGTTTCATCTCAAGCACTTCATTCTCCATGTGGTTCTCTTTCATAAGCTTTAGTCTACAGTGTACCTGCAATCTGCCAGACCCAGGGACACACAGATGAATGAGACAGTCCTGGTTTTTGAGTCATGGTGGGGGAGGGAGGAGAGGTCCACAGAACATTCTGGCCTAACAGCAGGGATGGAGGGAATCTAGGAAGACTTATTGACAGAGGTGGTGCCTGAGCCTAGGATTGAAGGGAGAATGGAAATGAGAATTCTTGGCCAAAGACCAGCTTGAACCTGGAACAGAGATAGCCTGATTGGCGGCGGGAGTAGGGGCTGGGAGAAATTTGGATTCAGACCCAGAACTGGAAGTGGCTGAGAATGAAGCAAATTAGACAGACACGGGCCAGGCCCCGGGGACCATCAGAGGCTACACCAGGAAGTCTGGCCTTTCTCATCAGCACTGGGAGGCAGGAAAGGGGCTCAGTCAGGGGAGCAAGGTATTCAATTCAAATATACTATTCTATTTGGCAGTTAGAGCAGTATATTTGGCTATTCCACTAATGCTGGCAAAGGCGGTGGGAGGCTTTACTTGGTCAACTGGATGGGGGAAGGAGATGGTTTGAGAGATATCTGAGAGGTAAAATAAGCAACATTTGTTGGTTGGTAATTTACATGGGGTGAGGAAGAAAAGCAGGATGCTGGCCACCAGTGGATGTTGGTGTTACTTTATCAGCTGCAGTCCAACCAGGAACACCAAAGCCACTCTGGGCACGGCCTTTAACACAGAGGAAATTGATGCAGGGATTGGTTACTTCTGATAAAAGAAACTCCCTGAGAAGTCAACTAGGAAAGAGTGGGCAGCCCAGAAACCAATAGAAGGAAGCTGTTACCATCTCCAGGGTGGAGGGACAGAAGGCGGAGGCAATGTCACAAGAGCCCAGGGAGGTGACACACAGGAGGCTGGCACCGCGGTGGGCCTCTCTGGATGGACTTGGAGCCGTTGCCAGAGATTCCAGAGAGGAAGAGGAAGGCCCGACTTCCACTCCTTCTGCCCACCAGCCTCGCCAGTGCCCCAAGCAACCTGCCCCACCTGGAAACCAGTGCCCCAGGGAGCCTGGGAAATGCAGCCAGGTGGAGTCAGCCCTCCTGGGACAAGAGCTGGAAAGGGGGAGGTTTTAGTGTTAGTGCCAGCACACCCACCCAAGTGGACAACAGGGCAGAAGAGAGGTCACCTTGGGAAGAGTGGGGATGCGTCTGTTTCTGGACACGGGTAGTTTGAGGTGCTTGTGGACATTCAGCAGTTATGGGGCTACAGGGGTCAATTGCTGGACCCCCAATTCCAAAGATGGGGAGTGAGGAGGGAAGGTCTGCGTATACAGACTTGGAATTGACCAGCCTACTGGTAGGAGTTACAATAGTTATAGCAATGGATAACTAGGGTAGTGAACAAGTTTGCTTTATGTAAAAGAAACATTCAAATTATTTTCCAAATGGTTGCACCATTTTATGCTCCCAGTAGCTGTATGAGTCCCAGGTATTCCTCATTTCTCCAACATTGTCTTTTTAATCCTACCTATTCTACTAGGTGGGAAATGTACTTCATTGTGGTTTTAATTTGCATTTCTTTGGTGACCTTTGAGATTGAACACCTCAGAAAAGACTTTTACATCATGTGAGCATATCTTGAGGAAATTCTACACTGAAGGCTTCTATGAGGAAGTCAGAAGAGGGGAGCAGAATGGGAGTGTGGGGAGCCAAGAGTCTTCTTCTAGCTTATAGGTCTCAGGATACATTCTCAAGCTATGCAGGAAACCCCTTTCAGAAAATTCCTTTGTCATCTCCTAAGAATCTGGGGTTACCACTAAGGACCTGAGCTCAAGATGTGAACCTGGGCCTCACCGACCTGGGTTCAAACCCTCACTTTACTACTTGCTTGCTGAGATCTTGCACACTTGGTTTTCTCAGCTGTAAAATGGGAACAAGAAGATCTTTTTGTGGAACTGCTACGTGGATTCTATCAGGTAATGCTGGCAAAGTGGCCAACCTGGTATCTGGCACTTACTTGGTACTCAGTAAATGCTGTCAGTTTTGTTACTGGAAGAATTAAATAGATGCTGCAGGTCAGCTTTTTTCCCCATGAAGAAATCGAAGCTCTGACAAATTAAAAGAAGTGTCCAAAGCAACCTGCTAATTAGAGCAAGAGTTGGCACAAAACCCAGGTCTCCTCATTCTCTTGCCAGTTGTCAGCTCCCTCCTAAGGAGTCACTGCCTTAGGGCACGGATTTCTTGGTCCTCCTGTCAGGGGACAAAGAGTAAATATCTCAGACTTTGAAAGGATTCTAACAATAAGGGCACAACTCACTCTCAGGTTGCTAGGGCTTGGCTCTAGTTTGTTTTTTTCAGAAAACATCAACACCCAGATAATAAACACAAGTTGAATTTTGTCCCAATGGCATCTATCCAGTGCTTTAAGGTCTGTGGAGAGGTCATAGTGATTTGCTTTAGGGCATGTATCTGTCATCTCACCCTCATCATTCCTACTTATGTCACGAAAGTCACAGCAGATAGGACTGTGTGCAAGTTCTCTGCCTTTTGGAAAAAGTAGTTTATTCCCAAACTGTGCTCCCCTGAGTTTCTGAAGTCAGGAGCCAGAGATTCCAGAGAGCAAGGAAAAGGAAAGCCTGACTTCCTTCCTCTCTGCCCACCAGCCTCACCAGTGCCCCAAGCGGCCTGCCCCACCTAGAAATCAGTGCTCCAGGGAGCCTCCCTTTCCCTCGGCCTGGGGAAATGGGGAAAAAACCAACATGGTTGCCTCAGATCAAAGGAATTTTAATTAATACTGCAAAAGCAGTCCGTGCTTGTCAATACATATGCATATCTATATTTTAAGCGATGTGTTTTTTAGAGAAAATAGGTCTGCCTCCAGGCTAAGTGCAGTGGCATAACCACAGCTCACTGCAGCTTCAAACTCAAGCGATCCTCCCACCTCAGCCTCTAGAGTAGCTGGGACTACAGGCGCCCCGCCCCCCCCACACCCATCTAATTTTTTAGTTTTTTTGTGAGATGGCATCTCGCTATGTTGCCCAGGCTGGCCTCGAATTCCTGGCTTCAAGTGATCCTCCGGCCTTGGCCTCCCAAAGCATGCTGGTACAGATTCAACTAAGACCTCCTTCACGCAGGTGTCACAGCATGAAGCTCCTCCTGGAGGGAGTGGAGGGAGCTAGGGACTTGCGCCGGGGCCGCCAAAGACTTCGAAGGTCACACGCCAACACTCGCTGGCTCCTTCGTTGGCATCCCGGGCTTTCAGCGCGCGTGCATCCGGCCGCGCGCGCCCTGGGCTGCAGGTGTCCTTACGACCCCATTAGCGATGGCGCCCAAGTCCCCGGACGTGAAGACCGGCGCCCCGCGCCTCCGCACCCGCCTCTCTGCAGCGACACGACGGCCAGGCGGCGAGTGGGAGCCCAACCTCCGGTGCCAGGGGCAGCCCCTCGTCTCCCCGTCCAGGGGCGCGTCGGCGCTTCACAACCGCGGCTCGGGCGCCCGCAGGGCTGCCAGGTGAGCTCAGCGCCTGCCCCGCCCGCGCCAGCCGGCCCGGAAGTGGCGCCGCCTCACGTGCTCTGCGGGAACTTCGCCGCGCTGCGGCTCAGGAGGCGGCAGCGTCTTTGGCTCTGCGTGCTTGCGTCATCGCGTAGGCTGGCGGGGGCCCCTCCGGGATGGAGAGGTGACGTCTACGGTGCGTAAGGCGGCAGTGGGCGGGGGTCAAGGCGTGGTCCGAAGCTAGCCCCGCCTCTTAAAGCTGCCCGACCCCTTCAGAGTCGGCGCTGCGCGGCCGCGGGGTACGGCGCCCTTAAGCGCCGCCGTGACACGTGTGTGGGGCGTCGGAGGCCCGGATGGTGCGCGAGCGGGGCCGCGGGCCGGAGGAGACGCCAGCGCTGCGCGGGCCTGCTGCGGGCCGCCGGAGAGGCCGGGGTAGGCTGGAGCGGGGTGGGGCGGCGCGCAGGTCCGGGGAGAAGGCAGAGCGTCCGGCGCGGGCGAGGGCTTCCGCCCGGCCTGGGCGCGGGAAGATGCGGCGGGGCGCACCCGGAGGTAGTCGGGGAAGACGCGCGCCCCCGTCGCGGGGTCTCGGGGTGTCCCCGAGGGGGGGCCCGGGGGTGCGCCGTCCTCGAGGAGGTCTGGGAGGAATACGGGGGTGCCCCGTCGGCGCAGGAGCTTGGAGGTGTCTCCCAGGAGGGCCCGGGCTGCGCTGTCCTCGCGGAGATGTGGGGTGTCCCCTGGAGGCGTGCGCCCGGCTGCTCGGGGTCTTCTCTGCTGTCCCCCAAGAGCCCAGGGCGGGGAGGGGGGAGGCAGCGGCCGGTGTCGACTTGGGGCATCATCTGCCTCCAGGAGAGCATCATTGACGCAGGATCCATTCTCCGGAGCGGCTTGAGTCAAAATCAGGGGGAGAGTTGCGTTGGGCTACGGAGCGAGACCCCGTTTCCTTTTCTGAGAGAGAGAGGGTAACCTCCTTCATGGTCATGGGGGAGGCGATGCCGGGTTGTGGGTTTTTAGTACTGGCTGCTTTTGTGGGGTGGCGTGGAGTGTCCCTCGGGCCCTGGGTTCTGGGGCAGCATCCCAAATGAGACGGCTGAGAGGGGGATGTCCCTGGCCCACGCGGCCCAGCTTCTGTGATGGATGCCGAGAAGCCAGCCTCCAAGGAGGGATGCTCCGTCTGCCCTTCTCCTCTGGACTTGGGACTGGGCCCTGCAGAGCAGGCTGGGGCCCCCCTCCGAGAGCGCCCCAAGGAGGCCGCTGCGGTCTCGGGCTCCTCCCCCCCAGCACGTGGGTGATCCTGTGAGTCTTGAGTGCAGTTGATCTTGGAAAAGTGACTTTAAAGGAAGGAGGGAGAAGGGAGTGTGCTTCCATGGTGTTCGTTTCAGGATGCTGTGCTTGAGTCCTCTAGGAGGTGGAAATGCGTGCTAAGTAGAAGCTATTCCTGCACCTAAAGGGATCTGAACGGCAGAGAGCATCCTTCCTGAGTTTTGAAGTGTTATGTTAATAGTGTACTTGCGGATGGTCACAGAAGCATTTTTTGGGGGGTTCCTATACCTCACGGGGATAGGTTTTTTTAGGTTGTTGCTTTACTTTTTAGGTGGAATTAGTGAAGTAGAGGTTGATCTGTCACAATTTGAAAAACTGGGTTTGTTGAAAATCGCTTGAGGGGTAGGTTGGATTTAAGTTACATAGTATGAGTGAAGTTGCGTTAATTCTCCCAGTTTTTTAAATCCCCTTGCTAAGTTGGCTGGTGGACCTGTAATGGTCCGAGGCAGTTCTCATCTGTTCTCTGTGAGGTACAAGTCTGGACAGGAAGCAGTGACATCGTGGGGAGTTTTTCATAAGGCTGGATGTCTCCACTTTGTAGATTGTCCTTTATTCTGAGATTTCATTAAATGTTTTTGGGGGAGTTGATATGCTTTTATTTATGGATAAAGTGATAGGCTTGAGATTGGCTGTAACTTGGGGATGGGATTGGTCAGACATAAAACGATTGAGACTGAGTGATGGGGGCTCATGTGCTCACTGTCCTTATCTTTATTTCTGTGTTTGAATGTTTTCACTGTAAAAGGTTTTCATGCACCTTAATCTTATGTAATCATAGTGACTGTAAGGTGGAAATGAAAAGTCACATGTAGCAGAGTAAAAATTGGGCAAACTCCTCGGTTTTGTTGTTGTTGTTGTTGTTTGTTTATTTATTTATTTTGAATTGCGATCTCTTGTCACCCATGCTTAGGTCCACCCAAGCTTAAGTGTAGTGGCACAATCATAGTTCACTACAGACTTGAGCTCCTGGGCTCAGCGATCCTCTTGCCTCAGCCTCCCAAATATCTGGGATTACAGGTATGTGCCATCACACCTGGCTAATCTTGTTTTTTTTTTTTTTTTTTTGAGACAAGGTTTTGCTATGTGCCCGGGCTGGTCTTGAACTCCTGGGTGTGAGCAGTCCTCCAGCCTTGGCCTCCCAAAGTGCTGGGATTACAGGCATTAGCCACCATGCCCAGCCTGTCATTTGTTTTTTTAAATTTTATTGGTTCCTAAAATCCAAAAATTTGGAATTATTGTCCATTATCTTGTACTCTTTGGAAATGAGATCAGGTTGAAATTGACTAACAGGTATGGGAGATTTTCATTTGCTGGTGTTTTGGTGTTTTCATTGTCTCTGGTATCACGGTTAACGTATAGAGCAAATGGCGGTGTTTTTCATATTGTATCATTACAGTAATTTTTGGTTACTTAGTATGGTTCTGCTCCTATTAACCCAGTATACCATAGTTATTCCTTTAGGCTTAATGATGACTTGTTCCTGGTCACAGTTGCTGTACCACATCCCTGGGAAGTGTCTGAAGAGACAGCGGGAGGAGAGTCGGCTTTGACTGATGGTCTCCCTGTTCTTCCCACAGGCTCTGATACTCATTCTACAGCTCTGGTGATTCAACAGGTCAGGTTCCAGGAACACGTGGATTCAAGGGCCTGGCAAAGCACCTGCCCAGTCAGACTCGGTGCCTCCCCACAGAACCTGATTCCATGCTGCAGAAGAAAGTAGCAGGCCCAAGTTCACACGTCCTAGGTAAGCCAGCAAAGGTTTCTCTTTTTACGTTCCACCTAGTTACCTGCACATGACCCAGCAATGGCTGATTGTTCAATTGGTGAGAAATCTTAGATAATTCTCATTAGAAAAGGCTCTTTTATTTTATCAAATCAGATAACTTATGCTTGCTTTTTAAAATGTAAGTTTTTTTCACTTCTCTTCTTTTTTTTTTTTTTTCTTTTTGAGTTGTAGTCTCACTCCTTCGTCCAGGCTGGAGTGCTGTGGTATGCATGCTCTCGGCCACCCCAGTGTTGACCTTCTGGGCTCCAGTGATCCTTCTGCTTCAGCCTTTCGAGTAGCCAGAACTACAGACACACGCTACTACCGGCTATTTTTTATTTTATTGTAGAGACAAGGTCTCGCCAAGTTGCCTAGGCTGGTCTTGAACCCATGGGCTCAGGCAGTCTACTTGCCTCGGCCTCCCAAAGTGCTGGGATTACTGAGCCAGTGAGCTCGGCTTCATTTCTCTTCTTTACAAAAGTTTTTTTTTTTTTTTGAAGATCAGATCTCACTATGTTGCCTTTGCTGGAGTATAGTGGCTATTCACAGGTGAGATCACAGTTCACTGCAGTTTCAGACTTCTGACCCTTTTAACAATCCTCTTGTCTTAGCCTTCTGGTAGCTGGGACTACAGGCGTGTGCCACCACACCTGACTTTTCTTTAGAAAAGTTTTCTGGTTTTTTTTTTTTTTTTTTTTTTTGAGTTAGAATCTCACTCTGTCATCTAGGCTGGAGGGCAGTAGCATGCTCATGGCTACCGCAACCTCGACTTGCTGGGCTCAGGTGATTCTTCCGCCTCAGCCTTCCAAGTAGCTGGAACTATAGACACGTACCACCATGCCCGGCTAACTTTTCTTAATTTATTGTGGAGATGAGGTCTCGCCAAGTTGCCCAGGCTGATCTCGAACCTGTAGGCTCAAACAATCCTCTCACCTCAGCCTCCCAAAGTGCTGGGATTATAGGCATGAGCCACCGTGCCCGGCCTGCTTTTTATTTTTTAATGTGGCTACTGTAAAATTTTAAATTATACTTGTGCCTTACATTACACTTCTATTAGATAGTGCTTACACAAGTTATCTTTCTAAAAGTGAGGGAGAAGAAAAGGAGCAAACAACAAGCCTAGAGAACATACATATGGCACTTAAACTTAAGGATACTTTGGTAGGCTGAGGCAGGAAGACTGCTTGAGTCCAGGAATTTGAGACCAGCCTGGGCAATATAGTGAGACCTCATCTCTACAAAATATCAAAAACAATTAACTGGATGTTGTGGCACACGCTTGCAGTCCCAGCTACTCAGGAGGCTAAAACAGAAGGATCACCTGAGCATAGGAGATCAAAGCTGTGGTGAGTCGGAATTATGCCACTGCACTCCAGCCTAGGTGACAACAAGACTCCCACTCAAAAAAACAGAGAAACAAGAAAAGCAAAAACTAGATCACAGCTTTGGAATGTGATAGCTCCAGCTGTTTCTATCCCCCTTAGCTATGAAATCCAGGGACAACTACTTTAACTTCTCCAAGTCTCCCATTCGATTGTAAAATACTGACAAAAATATATCTACTTGGGAAGTGCTGTAGAGCTGACTTATTAGTAAATAATAAAATATATAAATAATAAAAAGCAGGTGAAATTAACTTTTAAAATTCACTTTATTTAACCCAATATATGTAAAAGAGTACCATTTCAACCCATAGCTAATCTAAAAGTCACGGTGATGTTTTGCATTATTTTCTTACACTGCATCTTTGAAATCTGATGTGTATTTTATACTTGCCTCAACTTGGACTAGCCTCATTTCACATGCTCATTAGCCACATGCAGGCTGTGGCCATCATATTGAAGAGTTCAGGTTCATACAGACATGCATGTTTATCTGTCCTGCATGTTAGTTCCTTTTTTTTTTTTTTGAGTTGGAGTCTCACTCCGTTGCCCAGGCTGGAGTACTGTGGCACACTCAGGGCCATCCCAGTGTCGACCTGCTGGGCTCCAGCAATCCTTCTGTCTCAGCCTTCCAAGTAGCCGGAACTACAGGTGTACGCTACCATGCCTGGCTAATTTTTTATTTATTGTAGAGATGAGGTCTCGCCCAGTTGCCCAGGATGGTCTCTAACCCGCAGGCTCAGGCAATCCACTCGCTTTGGCCTCCCAAAGTTCTGGGATTACAGGCTGAGCCACCCAGCCCGGCTGCTAGTTCCTTTATTGCATGGATTTGTGTGTGTGTAACTAGAGTGGGTGTGAGAATGAATTTTCCCTGTTTTTAGCAGACATTAGGGCTGCATGATGGCCTTTTGAAAGAAATAGCACCAAGTCTGATGTCCAAAGCCACTTGAGGAGTGTTTGTTGAAGAGTCGCACGAGGCGACTGGTCTCAGGCCATTACTGTCTGCCTAGCTCTGTCTGTGGTGGCAGCCTGTCTTTTTGAGGCTGAAGCATGAACCCTAATAGGTCCAAGTGACATCTCCTGTTTCACACTTCCTTTGTAGGGCGGCCCCTGAACCAGGGGAACTTTTGTGGTGGCTAGCATCCATGACAACCAAAAGGAATTTTAAGAGAAGTGGTGTTTTTGTTCCTGGACCTTAGTGATTCATAGGTCTGTGTTCCTTCTTATCCCCACAGTGATGCACCATGCCAATAGTCGATAAGTTGAAGGAGGCCCTGAAGCCTGGCCGCAAGGACTCTGCTGATGATGGAGAACTGGGGAAGCTTCTGGCCTCCTCTGCCAAGAAGGTCCTTTTACAGAAGATTGAGTTTGAGCCAGCCAGCAAGAGTTTCTCCTACCAGCTGGAGTCCTTAAAGAGCAAATATGTGTTGCTGAACCCCAGAACGGAGGGAGCCAGTCGCCACAGGAGTGGAGATGAACTGCCGGCCAGGAGACAGGGTAAGATGTTTAGGGTGCTGGCAGAAAGACCTGCACTGTGTTGGCCAGGTAGGTGGACCAGGTGTTGACTGATTATTAGGAACAACAACAGAATGTGTTCAGAGTTCACGAATTTTACATGGGGTCAGTGGATATTAGTTGTAGAGGTAATGATACAGTGTTGATAGGTAGGAAATCTGTGTACTTAGAGGTTGCTTGGAACTTGCCATTCCCACCCCACCCACCCACCCACCTTCCCAGGTTTAATGGGATCAAAAGCTGGGCTTGGAAATAAGCAAGAGAAATGGGTGGGCTGCCCTGGGGCAAGTATGGTGCAGCGTGCTAGGACCTGGTTCCTTCAGCTGCTCACTTCCTGAATCAATAAGGTCGTCCCATCCATAGAGAGGTCCTTGGATTCTAGACCTGAGCAACCTGGAAGGTCTACAGGGTGACTAGGTTTACTCCTGAGCTTTCTAGGAATGTCCAATAAATGGGAACTCCAGTTACCTTCTGGTGCTGTGTTCTGACTAACTGCATGCTAAGTGTAAGCACCAGGAACCTCTTTTTGTCTACCTGTGCGTAGATTTATGTCATCCTTTTTTCTTGCCTTGTCTCTTTCTCAGGCAGTGAACACGCATATGAGAGCTGTGGTGACGGAGTCCCCGCCCCGCAGAAAGTGCTTTTCCCCACCGAGCGACTATCTTTGAGATGGGAGCGTGTCTTCCGGGTTGGCGCTGGGCTCCACAACCTTGGCAATACCTGCTTCCTGAATGCGACCATCCAGTGCTTGACCTACACGCCGCCACTGGCCAACTACCTGCTCTCCAAGGAGCATGCTCGCAACTGTGAGTGTGGGTTTGCAGCAATGAGGTGGCTGTGGGTCCTTGGAATTAGATGAGCCCACGTGCTCATGGTACTGCTGTTCTCAGTCTGGGTCAAATTTTGGTGTGAAGTTTATATTGTAGTAACTGATCAAGCCTAAATTTGAATAATGCCTGCTGCATGATGGGCCATGAAAAGTGAATCACTAAGGTAGGGCTGTGCTTTCCATTCTTTTCTGAAAATAACTACTCAAACAGAAACAAAAATTTTCAAAAGATACCATCAAAATATGTATATTCAATTATTTTATATGCCATTTGTTATACAAATCTGTGTGTGTGTGTGTGTGTGTGTGCTTTTTTTTTTTTTGAATCAGAGTTTTACTCTTGCCCAGGCTGGAGTACAAGTGGAATGATCACGATGATCCCAGCTCCTTGCTGCCTTGCCCTCCTAGGCTCAGGCAGTCCTCCCACCTCAACCTCTTGAGTAGCTGGGACTACAAGTGTGTACCACTACGCCTGGCTAATTGTTTGAATTTTTTTTTTTTTGGTAGAGATGAGGTTTTATTATGTTGCCCAGGCTAGTCTCAACTCCTGAGGTCAAGCAGTCCACTCACCTCGGCCTCCCAAAGTGCTGGGATTATAGACATGAGCCACCACGCCTGGCTGTACCAATATATTTTATGTATGTTATAAAGTTGGCCCCAAAGCAGAAATTAAAAATGGGTAAAATAAAGGTGAAGTAAAATATAGCTTACAAGCCGGGCTCGGTGGCTCAGGCTGTAATCCCACGGCTTGGGAGGCTGAGGTGAATGGATTGCCTGAGCCCGCGGGTTCGAGACCCGCCTGAGCAACTTGGTGAGACCTCATCTCTACGATAAAAAAAAAAAAAAATTAGCCGGGTGTGGTAGCGCGTTCCTGTAGTTCCAGCTACTTGGAAGGCTGAGGCGGAAGGATTGCCAGAGCCCAGCAGGTTGAGGCTGCGGTTGCCGGGAGCGGCCACTGCACTTCAGTCTGGGAACAGAGTGAGACTCCAACTCAAAATATATATATATATATATCTTACAAAAAAACTGAAGAAGAGAGTCTGAAGTGTCTTTTAACTATTAAAGAAATTAAAGCAGTGGCTAAAAATCTTCTCGTAGAGAAAACACCAAGCTAAGTTTATAGGTGCTTTCTATGAGTTTTTACGAAGCAAGTTATTCCAACACTTTACAAAGTTGTTCAAAGAATAGAAAAGGAAAGAATACTTCCTAGCTCATTCTATAAAGGTCTTATAGCTTTATCAAAAATAAACAAGGACATATGAGAAAGAGAAATTATAACGCCATCTTATTCATGAACACAGATACAAAAATTTTGGATAAAAGTGCTAGCAAATGGCATCATTAAAAAAAAAAAACCTATAAACAACTTGTGTTTATCATAGGAATGCAAGGATGTTCTAATATCAGAAAATCTCCAAACATAATTCTGGAGGAATCACAGTGGTTAAAAACGTGACTCAGGCCGAGAGTAGTGGCTTATGCCTGTAATCCCAACACTTTGAGAGGCCAAGGCAAGAGGATTGCCTGAGTCCAGGGGTTTGAGACTGGCTTGGGCATCTTGGCGAGACCTCGTCTCTATAATAAATCAGAAAATTAGCCAAGCGTGGTGGTGCTTGCCTGTGGTTCCATCTACTTGGAAGGCTGAGGTAGAAGGATCACTTGAGCCCAGTAGGTCGAGACTGTGGTGGCCGCGAGCCTGCCAATGCACTCCAGCCTGGGTGACAAAGTGAGCCTCCAACTCAAAAAAAAACCCAAAAAAACAAAAACAAATGCATGACTCAGGAGCCTGGCCTATTGGGTTTGCACCTCAGCTCTGCCCCTTAGTAGCTGTGAGTCCTTGAGAACGTTACTCATCCTCTTTCTGCATCCTGTCCCTGCCCTGCAGAATAATAATACTGTCTTCCTCACAGAGTTGTTGTGATGCTCAGATGGATTCTGTAGAGTGCTTGGAGTAGTATTTGGCACACAGTAAGTGCTGTATAAATGACTGCTTGTTTTGCTACCTTATTTACTATTACTGTAATGACAGATTGATAGAAAAAGGTCACCTGAAAATAGGTGCCTCTTAAATTATGGTACGAAACCCTCTAAGCAAAGTAGCAATAGAAGGACACTTTCTAAGCTTGGTAAAAGATATCTACCACAAACTACAAAAAGCATCATTCTAAATAAGAAAATATTGGAAGCTTCTCTCTAGAACCAGGGGTGAGACAAGGATGGTCTGTCTTGCCACTTCTGTTTATGATTGTGTTGGTCCTAGCCAGAGCAGGGATTATGAAAAAAGAAAGGGAATAACACTTGTAATAATATGAATTTCATTTACTATCATAATTGAAAACAATATTCCTGCATGGAAAAACTAACAATATACAGACAAATTAGAAATTTGGCAAGGGGCATTTGGCAACATGGCTGGATATAACAATATATAAAAAGGTTAGTTGAATTTTTTTATACCAGTTAACAAACAATTGTAAAAAAAGTTACTATCATAAAAAATTTAATTAAAGCGACATAAGTAATAAAGTTATTAGACCTGATTTTAGTAAGATGCATGCAGAAAACCTTTACTGACGAAGATTTGATGATAACTTTTATAAATGGAGAGATGGCTACCTTCACAGAGTGAAGGCTTACTATTATAAGATGTCGATCATCCCCAAATTTATGTACAGGCACACTTGTTTTGTAGTGCTTCACTTTGTTGCATTTCTCAGATACTATATTTTTTCACAAATTGAAGGTTTGTGGCAACCCTGCATTGAATGAATCTATTGGTACCATTTTTCAACAGCATATGCTCACTTTGTTAGCATTATTTTAGCAGTAAAGCTTTTTTTTTTTTTTTTTTGAGTCTCACTCTGTCTCCCAGACTGGTGTGCAGTGGCACGCTCATGGCCACCCCAGCTTCGACCTGCTGGGCTCCAGCAATCCTTTTACCTCAGCCTTCCAAGTAGCGGGAACCACAGATGTGCGCTACCACGCCCGGCTAATTTTTTGATTTATTGTAGAGGTGTCGCTAAGTTGTCCAGACTGGTCTTGAACCCTCGGGCTCAGGCAGTTCACTCGCCTCAGCCTCTCAAAGTGCTGGAATTACAGACTGAGCCACCGAGCCCAGCTGACACATAACTTTACAATAAATAAAATTAGCCAGGAGTGGTGGTGTGCACCTGTAGTTCCAGCTACTCGGGAGTCTGAGATTGATCACCAAGCAGGTCAAGGCTGTGGTAGCTGTAATTGTGCCACTGCTCTCCAACCTGGACAACAGAGTGAGACTGACTCAAAAAATAAAAAAATAATATGTGAAGTATTATAAATAAACAGAGAGAAGATAGTTAATAAAAGTTATGAACAGGCATTTTATAGAAGAAGAAATTCGTGGCCAAGAAGTGTGGGGAGCGATGCTTAGCCTTCTGGTAATTTAGTAGTCAGTGAAATTCCATGCAGGCCATGGTGGGGTGCTATTTTACACCTTTGTGATTAAAAAACTTCAAAAGTTAGAGAGGATGAAACTCAGTTCTTTTCATATTTCTGGCCTGAGTTGGAATAACTTTTGTGGAAAAGAGTCTGACATTGTGTTTCACAAAATCTACTACCCAGAGATTCTATTCCTGTAGAGAAGCTCTGGTACGTGTATGTACATGTCTACAGTAAAACAGTGAACGACGCAATTGCTCAACAGAATGGTTCCATTATGGTGTTATCATGTGGAGTACTATACAGCAGAGCAGAAGAATAAATTTCAGCTTCTGATGAATCTTAAGAACATAATGTGCAATGAAGAGAAATGTCCCAGAAGACTACATAGATGAATTCCTATTTATTAAGTTAAACAAAAAAACCCAGACAATTCAGTATTTAGGTATGTATAAACACATGTAATAAAAACTTTAAAGAAAAAAGTGATTCAGAAAAGGCTAGACAATTAAAAATCAGGAAATAAGGGTGGAACCTGAGGCGGGGGATTGGGAGTATAGGAGGTGAAATGTTGTGATAAAGTTCTGGATTACACAATCTGTTCAAGGATATTCTTAATATTATTTTTGAAAGCATGGAAGATGGTTGTGCAATGGAAGCGATGTTTGTAAATGTCTTGCTAATTGTGTTGGCTTCATCGCAGCAAAGGTGCGCATATCAAGTCATAGTGCACAGTGTACACTGTTGCGGTGAAGCTCATTGTCCACAGTGGTAACTTCACCCCTTTTCCAGCAGCCATCTTGGCAATGTTGAGGTTGTTTTGGGGGAACTTTGAGTAAGATTTGACTGGGTGATCGTTGATTTCATTTCGTGTTTTGGCTATAAGCTCTCGCTGTCCCAACCTCTGAGTGGCTCTTCCATGGTAGCGCTGCTTTCCAGTCTCGCTTTCTCTGCAGGAATCTCTTTGAGCCATTTGTCAACTTTGTGAGGACTAATTTAGTTAAATCCAGGTCACATCTGTAAATCCTTGTAACCTGGCACAGGTGAGCTGTGGTATGCTGCAGTGTGTTGGTAGCAAGTATGTGTCTGAAGCAGCCCCATCGGCCCATCCTTGTGGGGGAACACCCTGTCTTCCTTTGGGATTCCCCTCCTCTGAGCCACCAAGGATGGTGCCGGTATCACTTCCCACCCTAGTTTGTTAGGTTTTTTAGAGTAAAACAAGTCAAGAGAAGTTGTAGTCTTTTTTTCCTGCACCTCACTGGATCTCTCAGTGACCTAAGTGGGTTTGGACTGTGCTCTCTTCCTCCTGGAATATGGTGTTTGAAGAGTGTCAAGAACCCCAAGAGGTATCATGATGAGGCTCTGCTGTGCAGGCAGCATGGGACTGGAGCACCCTGGCACCAGGACTTAGTTAGAAAATAAACACTTTTGGGGCAACCCCTTCGGGTCCCCTCCCGCTGTCTTCTCAATAAATCCTGCTTTCTCACTTTAAAAAAGAAAGAAAGAAAATAAACACTTAGTGTAAAAATCCAGGAAGAACAGTCCTTTTGTACATTGTTTCCCACATTTCAGTAGCAGTGTCTCTAAAGTCATGAATTTGACTTTTGAGTCTTGTTTCTCTAAATTATGTGAAAAAAGGTGTTTGTCCAAGTGCCACTTGGATTAATCTCGTATATTGCCAGAGATTTGAAAGTCTGTTTCATGTATTCCTGGCTTAGATTTTTTTTTTTTTTACCTGCTTTTTCTTCATCTCTCATATTTATTCATACCAGAAAATCATACACACACACACACTTGTACACACACACATTTACTTTGCTATATTAATGGACACTATAAAATATATTTTCATTATGCATTTTGTGTTTAAGAACTTGAAAGCGTGAGACTTTCAAATGCATCCAGGTGCAACTGTGTACCACG
>CAUYQG010108418.1:0-39606 GCA_963574415.1 Tarsius wallacei
CACGTCTCTGGTTAGGAAGATGCCAAGATATTTCATTTTTTTTGTGACTGTTGTGAATGGGATTGTGCTTTTTATTTGGGTTTCTGTTTGTTTATTATTGGTGTAAAGAAATGCGATTGTCTTTTGCACATTTATTTTATACCCTGAGACTTGGCCAAAGTCCTTTATCAGTGCAAGAAGGCTTTTGACAGATTCTCTTGGGTTTTTAAGGTACACGATCATGTCATCTGCAAAGAGAGATAACTTGACTTCCTCTTTTCCTATATGGATACCCTTGATTGTCTTCTCTTTTCTGATTGCTCTAGCCAGGACTACCAATACTATATTGAACAGGAGGGGTGAGACTGGGCATCCTTGTCTTGTCCCGTTTTTCAGGGGAAATGGTTCAGATTTTTGCCTGTTTAAGAGTATGCTGGCTGTGGGTTTCTCGTCGATGGCTTTTACTATTTTGAGGTATGTTCCATGTATGCCTAGATGTTCGAGGGTTTTTATCAAGAAGGCATGCTGGATTTTATAAAAGTTTTTTCTGCATCTAATGATATAATCATGTGGTTTTTGCTTTGATGTCTATTGATGTACTTAATTATATTTATGATCTTATGAATGTTGAACCAGTCTTGTGTCTCAGGGCTGAAGCCTACTTGGTCATGATGGATGATTTTTGAGATGTGTTGTTGAATCCGGTTTGCTAGGATCTTGTTGAGAATTTTAGCATCTATTTTCATCAAAGATATTGGCCTGTAGTTCTCTTTCTTTGTTGGGTCTTTACCTGGCTTGGGTATCAATGTGATGTTGGCTTCATAAAATGATTTGAGGAGAGTTTCATCTTTCCAGTCACCTAGAATACTTTCAGTAGGATTGGCATCAGATCCTCCTTAAATGTCTTATAGAATTCTGCTGGAAAGCTGTCTGGTCCAAGGCTTTTTTTTTTTTTTTAGGTAGTTTTCTCATAGGCACAGAAGGACCTTCCTCAAAACAATAAGAACCACTTCTGACAAACCTGCAGTTAACATCATGCTTAATGGGCAGAAGCTGGAAGCATTTCCCCATAAGAACTGGAATAAGACAAGGATGCCCACGCTCATAAGGAAGAACAAGAAATTGAACAAAAAAGAAGTAAAAGCAACCCCACATTCCCTGAAAAACAGAATTAAAGAAGGGGAGGGAAAGGGGGAGAGAAAAATCTACACAAATGAAGAAAAACCAAAAGAATATGGGCCTCTCACAGACCCCTGGAAGGTCAGACACTGAGAAAACTGACTTCAGAATGCAAACAATGAAGAGCCCCCAGAATGACTGGTCTCAAACTACAAACCCAGATATCAAGACATTAATGGAGAGATTAAAAAGAATTGAGGAGAGATAAGAGGAAACTAGGAAGGAGTTGATAACAGAGATAACAGTAGTAAAGAATACTGTGAATGAAATAAATAACAAACTGATAAGAATGGAAAGCAGAATTAGCCAAGCAGAAGAAAGAATCTCAGAGCTTGAGGACCAAAATATAGAACTAACCTAAACTGTCAAAAACATAGAAAAGAAGCCTAAAAAGACAGAACAAAACCTTCAAGAGATGAGCGATTACTTCAAGAGACTGAAACTAAGAGTAATTGGACTTCCTGAGGCAGAAAGAGAGACAGAGTCCACCCTGGAGCAAACATTCCATGAGATTATTCAAGAAAACTTCCCTCATCTCATCAGTGATGTGAAAATTCAAACACAAGAGATTAGAGAATTCCTGCAAGACAACAAATGAGAAGACTATCTCCCAGATACATAATAATTTGCCTAAACAAAGTAGGCAAAAGAAAAGAAAAAATATAAAAGAAAAACTCCTAAAGGCAGCAAGAGAAAAAGGTCAGATTACCTACCATGGAAGACCAATTAGAATAGCAGAAGATTTATCTACAGAAACCCTTCAGGCTAGGAGAGCTTGGAGTCTTATCTTCAAAGTTCTAAAAGATAAACAGTTTCAACCAAGAATAACCTATCCAGCCAAGCTAAGCTTCATTAGTGAGGGAGAATTAAAATCTTTTCCAGATATCCAATCCCTAAGTACTTACGCTGCCACCAGACGACCTCTACAAGAAACACTTATAAGAAAGTATTAAACACAGAAGAAAAGGAAAAAAGAACAACAACATTCTTCACAAGAGTACAGGAAAAAGATTAAAAACACACATGAATCAACCCCAAAACCAAAAGGAAGACAACAAACAAACAGGAACAATAACTCTATAAGAATCTTATGATAGGGATCAACTCTCACATTTCAATAATTAGCCTGAATGTGATTGGACTAAATGCACCAGTGAAAAGTCATAGAATGGCAAATTGGATAAAGTATCACCAGTAAACAATATATTGCCTCCAAGAGACTCATCTCACTAGAAAGGACACTCATAGACTCAAAGTAAGAGGATGGGAAACAAATTTTCAGGCAAATGGAACACAAAAGAAAGGAGTCACAATCTTAATCTCAGACAAAATAGCCTTTAAGCTATCAAAAATTTAAAAAGATTCAGAAGGCCACTACATAATGATAAAAGGTTCAATTCATCAACAAGAAATATCTATCCTAAACATATATGCACCCAACATATGAGCGCAAACTTTCATAAAACAGCTTCTAGGTAAACTCAAAAAAGATATTGACTCTAAAACTATCATAGCTGGGGACTTTAATACCCCACTCACAACCCTAGACAGATCATCAGGACAAAAAATCAACAACAAGATCCAGAATCTCAATGTGACTCTTGACCAAATGGACTTAATTGATACCTACAGAACACTCCTCCCAACGACCACAGAATATGCATTTTACTCATCACCCCATGAAATGTACTCTAAGATCGACCACATACTTGGCCATAAATCAAGCATAAACAAATTTCAAAAGATGGAAATTTTGCCATGCACCTTCTTGGGCCACATTGGAATAAAAATAAACATGAACACCAACAAGGTCCCCCCAAACCCACAAAGACATGGACACTAAATAACATGATGCTAAACAACTCCTGGGTTAATGATGAAATCAACAGAGATTAAAAGATACCTGGAAACAAATGAAAATGAAGAAACATCTTGCCAAAATCTCTGGGATACCATGAAAGCTGTAGTAAGAGGGGAATTCATATCTCTACTAAAACACATAAAGAAAATGGAAGGATCACAAATTAACAGCCTAACAAGTCACCTAAGGAAGCTGGAAAAGCAGGACCACCAAAACTCTAACTTCAGCAGAAGAATCCAGATCACCAAAATAAAAGCCAAATCCGGGACATAGAAGAAAAAAAGATAATACAAAAAAATCAATGAAACAAAAAGCTGGTTCTTTAAAAGGATAAACAAGATTGATGGCCCCCTAGCTAGACTGACCAAGAAAAAAATAAAAAGCCCAAAAAAACACAATCAAAAACACAAAAGATGAAGTCACATCTGACCCTGAAGAAATATAAAAGATCATTAGAGACTACTATGTACACTTGTATGGAAACAAACTTGAAAACCTTAAGGAAATGGAGGACTTTCTGACATCACACAACCAGCCTAGGTTGAAACAAGAAGAAATTGAGACCCCAAATAGACCAATAACAATCAAGAAAATTGACTACGTAATAAGTAAGTAAGCAGAGGGGTTACGGGGTCATATGGAAGGTCAATTTTTAGAACTTTTAGGAATCGCCACACTGATTTCCACAGAGGCTGCACTAGTTTACACTCCCACCAACAGTGTAGAAGTGTTCCTTTTTCACCACATCCTCTCCAGCATCTGTTATTTCTTGAGTTATTGATGATGGCCAATCTGACTGGAGTTAGGTGGTATCTCAATGTAGTTATTATTTTTTTATTATAAAGAAGAGGGGTACAATTCAGGGTTAGGTATACAAACATTGATTATGCAGATACCCTTGTCGATGAGGTATGCTCCTCCCTCCCCCAGCAGTTTTCCTCAACTGCCAATCCCATCCCCCCATGGGAGTTTCCAATTACTGCCAAATGCTTTCTTATAGTATTATAATTGTTCAAGGTTCACTTATGAGTGAGAACATATGATACTATGTTCTTTGTTTCTGTGATAGATCACTGCATATGATCAACTCCAAATCCATCCAAATTGCTGCAAAGTCCATATATTTGTCCTTCTTTATGACTGTGTAATATTCCATTGTGTGTATGTACCACATTTTCTTTATCCAGTCTAGCTTTGATGGGCAACATGGTTGGTTCCATGTTTTTGCTATTGTAAATAGAGCTGCAACAAATATATGTGTGCAGGTATCTTTTCTGTAGAATGATTTGAGTTCCTCCAGGTATATTCCTAATAGGGGAATTGCTGGGTCATATGGAAGGTCAATTTCTAGTTCTTTCAGAAATCGCCACACTGTCTTCCAAAGAGGTTGCACTAGTTTGCATTCCCACCAGCAGTGTAGAAGCATTCCTTTTTCTCTACCTCCTTGCCAGCATCTGTTGTTGTTAGTTTTGCTAATGATGGCCATTCTTACTGGGGTTAAGTGGTACCTCGGTGTGGTTTTGATTTGCATTTCTCTGATGATGAGTGAGGCTGAGCATTTTTTCATGGGTCTGTTGGGTGCCCATATATCTTCTTCTGAGAAGTGTCTATTCATGTCTTTTGCCCACTTTTTAAAGGGGCTGTTTGTTTTTTTCCTTTTGGTGCATTTGAATTCCTTGTAGACCCTAGATGTTGGGCTTTTGTCGGATATACAGTTGGCAAATATTTTTTCCCATTCTGTGGGCTGTCTCCCTGCTCTCTTGATGGTTTCTTTTGCTTTGCAGAAGCTTGTTAATTTGATGAGGACCCACATGTCTATCTTATTTCTTAAGGTATTGGCCTTTAGGGTTCTGAATAGGAATTGGTTGCCAGTTCAAATTTCCATAAGGGTGTCTCCTGCATTTTCTAAGATTCTTATAGATTGAGGTTTTACATTCAGGTCTTAATGTTTTGATTTATTGTAGAGACTGGTCTTCAACACCTGGACTCAGGCAACACTCTCACCTCACCCTCCCAACCTGCTGGAATTACAGACATCAGTCACCACACTCAGGCTCTTCTGTGTCTTCTTTCCAGTCACCTGACACTGGGTTGGAAACACACCTCTCCATCAAGTCATCTGCTGTTAACTCCTCTGGTGTGGTGCTTGTCAGCTGATGAATGTCTTCAAGATCTATATCTTCAGACCCTTTCCTCTCCACCTTTTTGCCATATACATCCGTTTCTTCTGATTTCCTTGATTGGCTCTAGAGAGAACATCAAATGGTCGTGGGCAGATTTGTTAACTGCAGTTGAAATGAGAGAGTGAAGAGATCAGGTTCTAACTTCCATGACAATGGGAGTATCGAATAAGATCATTTTTAACACAGAAACATTCACTAATGTACTCTTTGACTCTGTAAGTTTGGCTAACGTGTTGTGTCTCTTCACATTCCAGGGCTCCTTCATTTGCTCCAGACACATGATCAGGTCTGGCTTAGAGACCAAGGCCCAGGGAAACCAGGTTTTTGTGGTTCTCTAACATCACATTCCTATACAAAATCTGCTGAGCGGGGCCAGGCATTCCCACTCCTCCAGATAGAATTCTATGGCCACATCTCTGACTCTAATTGTATGGGTGTCTATGTCCTTTCTTAGTTTAAGTAGCAATTGTTTTATAAATCTGGGTTCTTCAGTGTTGGGCTCATATGTATATAAATATATATACATATATATTTAAGATGGATATTTCTTGCTGGCTAATTGGGCCTTTTATTATTATGCAATGTCCTTTTTTAAAAAACTTTTATTGGCTTGAAGTATGTTTTGTCTGATATAAGAATAACTACCCTTACTTTTTTGTTTTGTTTTGTTTTCCATTTGCCTGGATGATCTTTCTCCAGCCCCTTACTTCGAGCCTGTAAATGTCCTTTATGGTGAGATGGGTTTCCTGGAGGCATCAAAATGTTGGATCATATTTCTTTATCCATTTTTCTACTCTATACCTTTTTAGTGGCACATTCAATCCATTTACACTCAAGCTAATTATTGATACTTGAGGGTTTATCCCTGTTATAATATTCTTAAGAGGGTGCTTTACTTCTTTGTCTTTTAGGTTTTGTGGTTGATCTTTATGATCTGCTAACTTTGTGCTTGCCTGTGTCTTTGTGATGGATAAAACCATTCTCTCATTTCTGTGCTCAGAACTTTCTTCAGCATCCCCTGAAGGCTGACCTAGAGGTGGCATATTCTTTTAGGGAGTATTTGGGAAGTATTTTAATTCTACTTCATTGATGAAACTTAATTTGACAGAGTAGGAAATTCTTGACTGGAACTGCTTTTCTTAATATTTGAAATAAGGCCCCAGTCCCTTTTGGCTTATAAGGTTTCTGCTAAGAAGTATCCTGCAATTCTGATGGATCCTTCTCTGATAGGTGGTCTGTCTATTCTCTCTAGCTACCTTTTGGATTTTTCTGTCATGCTTACCTTATGAAGGCAGATTACTATGCATCTTGGGTATCATCTTTTCATGTAATATCTTGCAGGGGTTCTCTGGATCTCTTGAGTTTGGATGGTCTCTTCTCTAGCACAATAGGGGAAGTTTTCTTGAATGGCCTCTTGGAAAACTTGTTCCAGGATGTTCTCAATTTCTCCTTCTGCCAGTCAACCATATATTTGTTCTCTTTACATAATCCCACACCTCTTGTAGGCTTTGCTCATTCCTTTTTTCTTGTTTTGGTCAGACTGGGTTAGTTTAATATTTTGCCCTTCAAGCTTTCAGAGCCTTTCTTCTGCCTGGTCAATTCTTCTGCCTACACCTACCATTATCCTTTGAAACTGGACCTTTCTTATCTTGACCAGCTCAATTTTTATTTCATGCACTGCTTTTGTTGCCTGGATGATCTTTGCTTCCATTGTCTTGTAGTTTTCCTTGGCTGTTTTTGCTATCCATAGTGTGAATCATTTGTCTGTCATCAAGGACAGGTCGTTCTGAATAAGTAACATTGTTTGGGGTCTGGGAGGAGCTTTTGTGGTGTATGTCCCTTTAAGACTTGGGGATTGCTGGTGTTTTTCCCTGGTTCTTACTCATCTGTGAGAACCAACTCTTATTTTTATAATTGCTTCGTTTTGTTTTGTTGTTTTGTAATTAGATATGATCTAGCTGTTCTAGAGCCTTTCTGCCATTCAAAAGAATTCCCATAGGGAGGGAAGGACCACCAGGACCACAAGTACCTTCACCCCACTGCCTCCAGCTCTGCCCCTTCTGCTAGGCAGTGCTCAGAACTCAAAGTGAATTTCCATCACAAAGTTTTTTCCCACAGCAGAGCTGGCTGAACTGCTTTCCAATACCCAGTTGTGGGCTCTTTGGGGGATCAGAATGGGGGACAGACCCCTGGCTGCTGTGACATTGCTGCTGAAATGCAACAATGTCCATTGCCAGAAGCACTCCTGCATGGAGATAGGGACTACCTGGTACTCCTCTTAACTCTTCCTCACCCACTAAAGACCAAAGTGCATTCAGAACTCAAAAGCAGCAGAATCTGCCAAAGCTTTCTCCAAATCAGTATATGCCACAGCAAG
Source organism: Tarsius wallacei (assembly GCA_963574415.1). Taxonomy (NCBI): domain Eukaryota; kingdom Metazoa; phylum Chordata; class Mammalia; order Primates; family Tarsiidae; genus Tarsius; species Tarsius wallacei. The sequence goes on from CAUYQG010108418.1 coordinate 7,580, forward strand.
ACCTACCCTTGGGGCAAATGAAATTGGTAGGTGATCTTTCCCAATCTGAGGCTGGCCACCAAACTCTACCAACAAGGTATGCTCTCTCAGGGATTGATTTACCATAGACATTCAGAACTCGGGTGGGTTCCCAGCTCCATATGGGCTGTGGCAGCAGGAGCTGTGCTCCAGATCACCTCCCATGTAGGACTGCAAACCTGTGCACTGATGGGAGGGGAATCACTGCAGACTGTGTCAGTAGCACTCATCCCCTCCCACATATAAGCCAGGACTGCAAATTTTGGTGCCTGGCAAGAATGGGACCACCTGACTCCAAAGCCAGCTGCCCACCCTCTGTCTTCCCTATTCCCTGTGTGTCCCAAGAGTCCTCTTCAGGATGTGGGGTGTGTCTCAGCCTGCTCAAACTGCTGGGGGCCACTGGCTCCTGAAACTCTCCTCATTGGCCTGCTTTGTGAGAGAGGTGCTGGTCAGCTACTAATAGGTGGCCATCTTGGATCCTTCCCAGCCTAGCCTTTTAGTAACTTGTGACAACTTTAGACAAGTTTCTTCACCTGAAACAGTTGTATAAACCTCATCAGCATTAGACATATTAGAAGTTGTACTTATTGCTGCTGCTGCTGTTGTAGAAATGATAATAAAAACACCTATTTAAGCTATGCCACCTCCTCCTGCTATGACTCCTGGTGCTGGCTGTGTTTGCCCATGAGGCAGATCAGAGTCCAGTCTGATAGGCAGCCAATCTGTGAAACACCCTCACAAGCACAGCTTGTAATTGTGACATTATATCGCCATGAGATGCCAGCAGTAGAACTTGTGGCTAAAGTTGGATTTCTGGGAGACCAGAAGTGGCCAGAATCTCTCACAGCCTCTGCAAGGTTCTCATTTATTCTTTTAAAAGTTTCCTTTAGCACTTTGCCCATCATTATATTTAGCTCTTTGAGCATATTTAAGAAAGTTGATTTAAAGTCTTTGTTTAGGTATCCAATGTCTGTGCTTCCTCAGAAACAATTTTTGTTCATTTCTTCTGGGATGGGACATACTTTACTTTGTTTCTTTGCATGCTTTATAACTTCCCAAAACTGAAAATTTTAAAACAAGATAAAGAATTGTGTGTGTGATATTTAACAAAGACCTATATAGCCAGGTATTTTCCTGAAGGCTTTACAAATGTGAATTCATTCAGACCAGACAATTCTATGAGATAGTATTAATTTACAGATGAGAACACTCAGGTATAGAGAGGTTAATGTCTTGGAGCTAGTAAATGGCAAAGCCAGAATTTGAAGGGGGTGGGGTATAGAATCTGTGCTTTTTATCGCTGTGCTTTATTTTATCTCTGTAGCTAGAGATTATTTCTTTTTTTAATTTATTCTTTTTTATTGTGGTAAAATATACATAAAATAAAAGTTACCATTTGAACTATTTTCTAAGTGTATAATACAATGGAATTAGGTAGAATCAAATTGTTTTGCAAATATAATCCAAATTTGCACAACTTTTTTATTATCCAGAATTGCAGTTCTGTACCCATCAAACAAAAACTTTCATTCTCTTCCCCTGGCCCAGATAACCACTACTCTACTTTTTGTCTCTGTGAATTTGAGTATTCTAGGTTCCTCATAGCTTATTTCACTTAGCGTAATATTCTTAAGGTTGATCCATGTGGTAGCATGTTTCAGAATTTCATTCCTTCTTTTGAGACAAATAATATTCTACTGTGTGTGTATTCCACTTTGTTTATTCATTTATCTGTCAATAGATATTTGGGTTGTTTCCACCTTTTGGTAAATGATGCTGCTACTAACTTTGATGTACAAATATTTGTGTGACAGAAAGATAAACATTGCATGCTGTCACACATATGTGGGAGCTAAAAAATTAAGCTCAGAAGTAGAGAGTAGAATTATGGTTATTAGAGGTTGCAAGGAAGAGTATAGAGATGTTGGTTACCAGATACAAAATTACTGCTAGATAAGAAGAATAAATTCTAGTATTCTGTAACACTGTAGAGTGAGTATTGTTAACAATAATTTATTGCATAAGTTCAAAAATTAGAAGAGACAATTTTGACAGTTTCCAACACAAAGAAATTATAAGTGTTTGAGGTGATGTATTTCCTAATTAACTTGATATGATCATTACATATTATACACATGTATTGAAATATCACTTTGTAACACATAAATGTGTGCAATTATTACATGTCAATTTTAAAGAGGGAAAAGTATTTTTGTTAGATCCTGATTTCAATTCCTCTGGGTATGTACCCAGGAATGGAATTATTAGTTCATATGGTAATTCTATGCTTAACTTTCTTAAAAACTGTTTTATTGTTTTTCATAGTGGTTACACCATTTCACATTCCACAAGTGTTTCAATTTCTCTACATCCTCAACAATACTTGTTATTTTCTAGGGGTTTTTTTTTCTTTTTCATTACCATCCTAACTGATATAATATGGTATCTTATTGTGCTTTTGATTTGCATTTTCCTAATGACTAGTGATGTGCTTATTGGCCATTTAACTATCTTCTTTGGAAAAATGCCTGTCTATTCAAGTCATTTGCCCAATTTTGAATTAGGCTGTTTGTTTTTCTATTATGGAATTGTAGGAGTTCTTTTTATATTTTGAATATTAATTCATTATCAGATATGTGATTTGTAGATATTTTCACTCATTTGTAGGTTATCTTTTCACTCTCTTGATAGCCTACCTTTTTGTCATTCAGCATTCATTTTTTTTGTTGTGATCCTTTGTCTGTTTTATAAAATTCTGACAAAGTTGATTTTGAGAGGCTTTCCTTGATTTTTTGATGTTTCTATGGAGAAAGATGGCATTGAATCTACTTACCATTTTTACTGACATTACTCCATCTGCCTATTTCTGTAAATAAGCATTTATTGGCACGCCATTCACTGATATATTGTCTATGGCTGCTGTGCTTCTTATATGAAGCCCTATCTCTTAGCATTCCCCTTCTTATGCAATATTCCTTTTTGAATGTGGAGTAGATCTAGTGACTTGCTTTTAGCAAATACAATAGAGCAAAAGTAATGGGATATTATTTCTGCAATTTGGTTTGGAAAGACTGTGACTCCCTCTTATTATTATGCTCTCACTATTGCCTTCTTAGACTGCAAGTTTTGGTGAAGGAAGTTGCCATGTATGCAAAAGCCACATGGCAAGGAACTGAAAGTGGCCTCTGACCAACAGCCAACAAGGAATTCAGGCTCTCAGTCATACAACGTATGAGGAACTGAATCCAACTAACAATCACATGAGTGCTGAAAACAGATCCTATCCCAGTTGAGCCTTCAGATGAGACCACACCAATGGCCAACACCTTGATTATAGCTTTATGAGAGACCATGAAACAGAGGACCCTGATAAGCCATGCCAGAATTCTTGAGCCATAGAAACTGTGAGATAATAAATGTGTGTTGCTGCATTATTTTAAGCTTCAAGCTTTGGGAATAAATTGTTATAAGGAATAGATAACTAATACAACTGTTTTTGCACTACAACATTAGAGTTGGTTGTTGTGACAGGGACTATATGATTCACAAAGAATAATATATTACTATTTGTCTTTTTATAAAAAAAGTTCTATGTGAGAATGAAAGCAAGGGGGCTGGCGGATATAGTCTCTCATGACCCAGTAAGGAAGGAAGAACTAGCTTACATGAGCACTAGTAGCTACATGAGTGCTAGATTAAAAAGATTGACTCTGGAGAAATCATCTCTATTGCCATCTGATGTACTGATATCTTGAACTCAAGCTGCTTTCTTGGTATGACTTCAGAATTTCTTCTTAAGTGAGTAAATGTTGAAGGCCCAGTGATAGGTGCATTTCCTCCACCACTCACTCTCTGGCCACCTCTATTTTCTACAACCACCTGCAAGGGCATTGGAATGAGACAACCTCAGTGATACTAATGATCAAGCAGGCTTGGGAATTACCACTTTAACCTTCCCCCAGAAAATCTCTTCTACAGAATTAATTTTTAATGCATTTGAAAGTTGTGGGGTACCTGTAAGGATTTGCTACATAAGCAAATTGTGTGCAGGTGGGATTTGGGCTCCTAGCAAGCCGCTTCCCACCCTCCCTTCCTTCTTTAGGAGTGCCCAGTGTTTGTTGTTCTCACCTTTGTGCTCACATGCCCAATGTTTAGGGCCTGCTTATGAATGAGGACATGTGGTAGTCAGGTTTTTGTTTCTGTGATAGTTCACTTAGGATGATAAGTTGTCTCCAACTGCATACATGTGGCTGCAAAGAACATGATTTTTTTTTCTTTATGGCTGCATAGCTTTCCATCTTTTATATGTAACACATTTTCTTTATCCATTTCACTCTGTGAGCATCTGGGTTGGTCCCATGTTTTACAGAATTAATTTAACATACTCTTTTTTTTTTTTTTTTGAGTTGGAGTCTCACTCTGTCACCCAGTCTGGAGTGCAGTGGCCGCTTCCGGCCACCACAGCCTCAACCTGCTGGGCTCCGGCGATCCTTCCGCCTCAGCCTTCCAAGTAGCTTGAACTACAGACATGCACTACCACACCCGGCTAATTTTTTGATTTATTGTAGAGATGAGGTCTCACCAAGTTGCCCAGGCGGGTCTCAAACCCGCGGGCTCAGGCAATCCACTCACCTCAGCCTCCCAAGGTGCGGGATTACAGGCTGAGCCACCGAGCCCGGCTAACATACTCTTTCATAGAACAAATGCTTCTTAAAGCAAAAGGAAACTTAGCCTTCACCTGAAGGTAAAGAATGAGAAAAATAACACTCAAAGAGCTTAAACATCTTTTTGAAGGCCACAGAGCTCAAATGGGGAAGAAGCGTGAAAGTGAATTCTTTCATTTCAGTCCAGGGCTTTTAAAACTAGTATTTAATTAGCCTCTGAGCAAAGTATCACAAAATTGGATTCAATTAAGTGTGAATTAATATGCTTTTACTGACTAAGAATCATCTGATCTGCGTGTTGGTTGAACAATTTGCATCAAGAAAAGGCTTTCAAACGACTTATAAAAACAAAATAAACACACAAAGAAGAAAAGGTTTTCATTATTCGTTTGCATTTTCTATTGGAGGCATCTATGAATAAGTCAGCACCGCCCTCTGCTGGATGATTTGTGTTTATTGTGCAATAGTTGTGTCCAAAATAATTTACATATAATTTTTTATTAATTTTTTCTTAATTTCAATGAAGGATGCATGAAAAACAGCATATTCCAGCTGTCTGGATATTCCCCATGTTTATTAAACCCATCAGATAAACTTTCCTAAGAAGCCTTGATTTCCTAGGTTTGAGAATTATGTTTAAAAAAATGAAATGCAACGTGTTAACAAAGAAGAGAAAGACAGAGACAGAGAGATAGACAGATAAAGATTGAAATGAGAAAAAGAGAGGTTGGAAGAGAGCTAATTCTCATGAGAGTAAATGGGGGTCATTTTTCTACCTTGGCAATCTCAAAAATAAACTCAAGTAAATGTTTTCTTTGTGACATCAACAGCTGCAGTTCTTATAATGTGTATGCCAATTCTAGTTCATGGGATAAACTTTTTATCTTCTTGAGAAAAAATTTAAGCTGTGATCTTGTTTGACTACAATGATCTGGTCTCCTGCTGTGAAAATGGTATGCATCTATCAAAGCAGATTAAATGGTGGTTGGTGGGAGTCAACCAGCAAACTGTTGTACCCGGCATAGTAACAGCATTAAAAATAACTGAATTATAGCTTGAATTTTGGCTTATAGAGTAAGAAAAAATAAACAGTAATAAATGGATACTACTACATGAGTAGCTCTTACATAGAAAAAAACAAAGAAAGAATAGCTAGTATATATTAAATTATATGCCATATATTACTAGGACAGGGACACCTAGATGCAGTTTTAATAAGACAAATGCAAGTGCAGAGTGAGCCATCACTTCTGCATTTATGATTCCCAAACCAGACTGTTTAGCCCCAGAAGCGGCCTCCAATCCTAGAAAGAATGTTGGCTTTGGTGTAGACATATCTGAATTCAAATTCCATATCTGAATTCAAAGTCCATCTGTGTGTGACTTTGAGAAAAGCCATACCTTAATTCTCTGTAAGATAAAGATAATCATATATAACTAATATAGTCTGAGGGAAAGTAAATATAATAATGCACATAAATCACCTAACACCGTATCTGGCATATATTAAATTCTCGGGGTTTTATTCTCTGAACTGGGCGCAGTGGCTCACACCTGTAATCCTAGCACTTTTGGGAGTACATAGGGATCACTTGAGTCCAGGAGTTAAAGACCAGCCTGGGCAACATAGCAAGATCTAATATCTACAATAAATAAATAAAATAATTTATTTCTCTTTTCCCTTCCCTCCAAACTCCTATTCACATGGCTACTAGACAACTCCAAGTGACACACACAAGCAATCATTTCCAAGCAACATGTACAAAACTCTCTTTCTCTACATCCTCTTCCCTAATTGTGCCATTAGTCACATAGCTGCCCAAGCCATAAACTTGAGCATCGCCTTAGCTTCCATTCTCCCATTCACCTCCACTTATGCTTGCAAAACTGCTCCTCTGCCTTCAAGACTCAGTTCAGATATCACCTCTCCTGGGAAGAGTCAGGATTTCTTTTTTTAAAAAATTGGGGTACAATTCAGAGTTAGGTATACAAACATTGATTATGCAGATACCCTTGTTGATGAGGTGTGCCCCTCCCTCCCCTAGCAGTTTCTCTCAACTTCCAATCCCACCCACCTCCCCACCCGACAATTTCCCACTGCTACCAATCGCTTTCTTATAGCATTATAATTGTTCAAGGTCCAGTTATGAGTGAGAACATATGGAACTCTGTTCTTTGTTTCTGTGATAAATCACTGAGTATGATCGACTCCAAATCCATCCAAGTTGCTGCAAAGTTAATATATTTGTCCGTCTTTATGGCTGCATAATATTCTATCGTGTATATGTACCACATTTTTTTTTTTTGAGTTGGAGTCTCACTCTGTCGCCCAGACTGGAGGGCAGTAGCCGCTCCCGGCCACTGCAGCCTCGACCTGCTGGGCTCCGGCGATCCTTCCGCCTCAGCCTTCCAAGTAACTGGAACTGCAGGCGCGCGCTACCACGCCTGGCTAATATTTTGATTTATTGTAGAGATGAGGTCTCACCAAGTTGCCCAGGCGGGTCTTGAACCCACGGGCTCAGGCAATTCACTCACCTCGGCCTCCCAAGGCGCGGTATTACTGGCTGAGCCACCGAGCCCGACAACAAACGCTTTCTTATAGTATTATAATTGTTCAAGGTCGCTTATAAGTGAGACCATATGGTACTCTGTTCTTTGTTTCTGTGATAGATCACTGAGTATGATCAAAGAGTCAGGATTTCTCTGCTCTTCTCAGACTGAGTTTAGTTCTGGTTCTGATCCCTTATTTCCAAAGCATCCCATCCACATGTCTGTTAGACAGCTTGTCACAACTTATTTCTTGTGACTTGTTTCTCTTTCCCACTGGGCTATGAGTACTATAGGGCAGAAAATTTTATTTATTCACAGTTGTTTCTCCAAGTTCTAGCATTGTGTCTGCCACAGGAAGATGCTGTAGAATGAATGAATCAATGCATGGATGATGGTTGGAGGAGCATGTGTTGGACTTTCATAATGCTCATCTCTCTCCTTTATTTCGTGGCTTTGGAACCAATTGAGCATAGAGCCAGGAGTCAGATGGAGAATGCCACGTGGACTTGCAGCCAAGATCAGGCTTCCTATTTCTTATTCCAAATTTAGATTTCTAGACCTTGCAAGTCAGGCAAGATTAGCTGAGTAACCACCTTCCCAGTGGAGAACAGCTGCCTGCTGCATACCTACAAGCACAGTGTACGTAGAGACCTGCCTCTGAAAGCCTGTCCTGAGACCTTGATCTAGCTGTGCCTACCTCACAGCTAGGTCAAGGATGATGGAACATGTATGCCATTTGCAGGCAAGGCAGTTCTAAAATAAGAATGCATATGTTAGTGCAGGTTGTTTGCTGCACAGAGTGCCCACTGAGGAGCAGGCGAGGACTGAAATCCCACTTTCTACTAGCCAAGCCATACTCACTGGCTTGAGTCTGTGCTGCATAAAGACACCTTCTATTCCTCAAGCCACATGGTCACAGGACTGTGTCCACACAGAGGGAAACCTTTTGTCTCTTTTGTCCAAAAAACTCCATATGAACTCCCGGGGCTCTACTAAACATGCCTTCCTCAAATCTCCTCCATCGGATGAGTCTTTCCTGCTTTCTTGGAAAGGAATAAAATAGATGCAAGTAAGAGCAGAAACTCCCATCCCAATACTTCCAAGAGAGTGGAACTTTCACTTGTATGAGCTAGGAGAAGAAGGGAAGAGTTCTCCCTACGACAAATAGCCAGGAAAAAGAGAATTGGCATTAATTGAATGTGTACTGCACACCAGGCATTGGAGCCCATGATTTGGATGAACCATTTCATGTTATTCAGACACGTCTGTTAAGATCCATACCTTCAGAGGATTAGATGAAGGAAGACCACACATCCAAAATGGTGATGCTGGAATCCAAAGCCCATCATCATATTACCATCCTATAGTACTTTGTACTTTTTCAACAAGGCATCCTACTAGCAATGACTTATCTTTTAGGAGTCACAAGATCTGAGGAGTATGAAACTGATCAATACAGACACAACTACTGTCTCAATGATCTGTACGGAGAAACACCAGCCAGGTACAGTAGTACCACGTTTTCAAACAGGGGAATGCCAAAAAGTTCACTCCAAGACTAAAGCTTAGCAAATATTTTTTCTAAGTTATAGAAAAAGGTGTAGCTAGCTCACAGAGTTGTTTTTAATGTGGTTTAGACCCTTTAGCTCTTTTTCTTTCTCTTTGGAGACAGGGTCTTGCTCTGTTGCCAAGGCTGGAATACAGTGGTACAATCACAGCTCCCTGCAGTCTCAACCTACTGGGCTCAAGTGATCCTCTTGTCTTAGCCTTCCAAGTAGTTAGGACTACAGGCATGTGTCACCATGCCCAGCTAACTTTTAATTTTTTTGTAGAGACTGGTCTCGCTATGTCATCCAGGCTGTTTTCAAACTCCTGGCCTCAAGCAATTATACTGCCTTGGCCTCCTAAAGTGCTGAGATTACAGGCATGACCCACTGCGCCTGGCCTGAACCCTTTAGCTCTGAAATAGAGCTTCTCTGATGATCTCTGATGATTGAGTTTCACTGGGCACTCTCTTGAGCCAGTAAGCTTCCAGATGGACTAGCTGTGTATACAGGGGGCTTACAAGACACACAACATAAAATGAAGAGTCTATGTGAAAAGTCCTACAAAATAAGGTTTTAAAAATCTCTGTTACAGGATTTCTCAATCTTATCACTATTAACATTTTAACATTGGGACCAGATAATTATTATTGTATTTATTTGTTTGTTGGTTTTTGTTTGCTTGTTTGTTTTTGAGACAAGTTCTTGCTCTGTCACCCAGACCGGAATGCAGTAGCATGGTCATAGCTCACTGCAATGCTGAACTCCTGGGCTCAAGCAATCCTCCTGCCTCAGCCTCCCAAGCAGCTGGGACTACAGGTGCATGCCATCACACTCAGCTAATTTTTTAATTTTTTGTAGACACAGGGTCTCACTATGTTGACCAGTCTGGTCTCAAACTCCTGACCTCAAGTAATCCTCCCATCTCAGCCTCCCAAAGTGCTGAGATTACAGGTGTGAGCCTTGGAACTCAGCCCAGGGACAGACAATTCTTTGTTGTAAGTGGCTGTCCAGTGCATTACAGGATGTTTAGCAACATCGCTGGACTCAACCCACTAGATGTCAGGAACAACATCCCACCACCACTAATAGTAATAGCCATAAATGTCTCCAGACATTGACAGATGTTCCTTGTGTGACCAAAATGGCTGTGTTGAGACTTTGAAATACAATGGCTTCTAAACGATGGTTTAAAATCATTTAAGTCTTCTGCAACTCTTGAAGGCTTAAAATCCAGATTCTGTGAATAAATCCACTAACATGCAAGAACATGTAACATTTTTAAAAGCAAAACACAAGTTTTGCTTTTAAAAGATGTAAAGGGCTATCTTTAAATCCTTAAAGATTTAATACCTTTAGATATCTAGATATTTTTAATACTTAGATTTAACACCTTTTCTTATATAAAGGATGACTGAAAACTGCTTGTCAATCTCAAGTAAAATGTACTGTTCCCAGACAATATAAGATATTTTAGGTGAATTGTGATCCTCTGATTTTCAGGTTGTAATTTAGCATCAACAATAAGCCTTTTCTTGGTCATAAACAGAAAAATGTGGGTGTAGACATAATGAAGCAATTGTGATGTTAAAAATAGTGAATAACTCACACCCCTCATCAAGAAAGGGTCATAATACCTTCACAATGTACGCCAAGAGAATTCCCAAGACCTAAGCCACATAAAAGAGTTTTAGACTCCATGAAATAGTTCAAGTTCCCTCTATTCTCCCATCCTACTGTTCTCTGCTTTTGAGTGGCCAAAAAGTGACATTTCCTTCATAGACCATCAAGTTAATGTCCAATTGCCCCCTGGCCCCCTGGGAAAATTCAATCTTTCTTTTATTTGAAAATTAAAATTCTTATCTGAATCAACATCTTCATTCAAAGATGAATACATCTTTGTATAGTAGTGAGTTGCTATAGTTCTCTAAGTGTTACATAAAGCAGATGAAGGAATAGAATTCCAGAACTCTATCTTCTGAGTCTTCCATAGACATTATTATAAATTCTCCAACTGAAAGCCAAATTCCAGGAGCCAGCTGTTACCATTAAACTGACCTCTCTCCTCATCCACATTCCCTAATACCAAAACTTTCAAAAAGAATTGAAAACATGTATGGTTTGAATATAAGCAGAGTGTAGTGGTTGAAAGCTGGGATTCTGGTACCTGATGACCTAGATACAGAATCCCAGCTCTGCCACTTACTAGCTTGTGACCTTGAGACTCTCCACCTCAGCCTTTGTGTGCCTGTTTCCTCATCTATCCAATGGAGATAATAAAAGAGCCCACTTCTTAAGACTGTAATAAGGAGTAAATGAGCTAGTATTTGTAAAGTGCATAGATCAGCCTCTAATACATAGCAAGTGCTTTAAAAGTATTTATTAGACAAAATTATAAAATCAATAGAGCAACACAAAACCTCTGTCCCATTATTGCAATTATGTAATGCCCCGGGGGAAAGTTAGAAAATGGACTTTTTGTCTTTGCTGCCTTCACTTCCATCTTCCAGTTCCTTCTTCCTTTTTTGGTGTCCATCTTGAGTCCCCTTTCCAGGTTCCTACCACACTGATGGCAGATAACAGCTGGTAAGGCTTTAGGTGCCAGTCTAAGTTTCCTTCTCAGAGGAGCTTTTGAATTTCCCCTGGAGACTCTGAAAAGCTGAAAAGTCCTTAGAGTTTAAGGAAATGAATCTGCAATTCTGCCAAGTCCATGAGGAGTGATATTTACAGATGAGAGGGACCCTCTGGTGTCTGGTCTGCACACTCCTAAGGCTAGTCTTAGAGAGAACAGTAATGTATACCTAACAGCTTAAAAATTAAGTGTAAAAAATAATCAGCCTCATATTTCTGTATTCTAGCATATGGCAATTGTGGCACTGTCTTAAAAATGAGTCATCTTGGGCCCAAGTTAGAAGCAGACATAATTTCCAGATGTCAAAAAAAAAATTTTCTCACTAAACCGAAAAGCAAGCAAGATAGAGTGTGGTTTTCAATACTGCTTATTTTACTAACTGTTAATGTTTACTCACTTCTGATTTTCCTAAGATTATCCCCTTGTAAGCTGTGGCCTAAATGCATTTAAATTGCCTTTGAATATCCCAAGCAATCCTTACTACCATGGAAACAGAACCAAGGATATGCAAGATGACTCCTCTGGGGCATAATTTGGTGCTCTAAATATTTTTGATTGGCTGCTCTCTGTTCTGTCACCCCTTCTCTGAAGTGTAATTGTGTTGACTGGATTCACCAAGTAGTGGAAAGTACCACATCAAAGTCCTTTCAGAAACACGGGCTACATTAACAAGAGTAAATTCATATGTGTCAGAAAGCTCAGTCAGATAGTCCCAGAAGACTATAGGTATTTGCCAGCGATCTATGAGGCAACATGCACCTTTTTAAAATTACTGGTGGAGGAGAAAAGACTATGGCCTAGTGCTCCAAAGAATTCTGCCTAAAGCCCTTGAGAATGTAAGTGGGCAGTTGTACAATTTTGTATAAAGGGCATATGAAACAGAAATAATAAGGGAACAAAACTGAGAAATATCCAATTTCTGACTTTGTTATTAAATTAATAACTTTAATAAGATTACTTAGCTGGGCTTTTTTTCATATGTAAATAGCCATTTATAGAGTGGAAAATCAGAGCTTGGGTTCAGTTTGAGGTCAATGTTTGTAAACTAATGAATCCTTTGTATGAAAGATTTAGACATAACAAACAAATATTATTTATCTTGCCTGGCTCATCAATCTATGATGAAGATGAGAGGAAAACATCAAGGTCAAATCTGTCTTTCTTGTTTAAAAAATACCATCTGAGACATGACCATCTATCTTAGTCAATGAAAGGCATAATATCTTTATGATTCCTAAAAAAACTAGATTCATGAAATGTGCACAGGCACAAAACAAATATTTGTGACTTTTAAATTCATATTTTTGGAGTTCCTTGAGATTCTCTGGGCATATGGCAATGCATGAAAACAGAAACCAGTTGCTCCTTAGAATAAATAATATCACAGCAATGAAAAGATACAAAGGCCAGAGTTGGAAAAGCTGAGCCTAACTTACCTTCACTCTGCGCAGAAATGATTTTAGCATTTAGATGTTGAAAGATTAAAACACAGCTAAGGTTAATCTCTGTATATAAAAGTACAGAAAAGTTCCTGTAGAACCATAAGAAATATATTAATAAATACTTTTACAGATCTTTCTAATAGGAAATTGGCAAGAAAGGTGGATTGATAGTTTATGTAAATGAATATAGCAGTAGTACATAAAAACTTGAAGAGACAACTAGCAATGAGAAGAATGAAAAAAACTATTTTATAACCACTTGGCAAAAACAATTTAGCTATTTGATGCTGGCAGAGTTATGGAAGGTGAGGCAGACATATGTCTGTCATCAACAGCATCTTTTGAAAAACTTTCTGATATTTGGAGAAGTTCCAAAATTATAAGTCATGCTTCTTAAGGAAAAATATAGAACTTATTTTCCCATAATAAAAAAAGAAAAAAAGAATCATGCAGTATACCATTAAAAAAAACAAACAAACTTATTTTCCCAACCTCTTTTGCAACAGAGATGTAAACGTGTAACCTAGGCTCCACCAATCAAATATAGCCAAGTGAGACTGATGTTGAAGAGGGGAAAAGGAGGATGCAGGGACTGCACAGAATTTATTTTCTGATGTACATGACAATAGAGGTGTCCAGCTGTGAAAGCAGCAGAATTTCTGGCACCAGTCAGTTCCCAGAAACAGCAGATGAGCTGTGGTGGTGTTTCCTGATGACAATAACATAGCCTTCTCCAGAGCAATACTGCAGTGTGATGTGGGCATCCTACATAAATGTGTAGCTTTCCAAGTCTTACTCTATGGAAGGACCAATAAATTCCTTAGTTTTCTTTCTCTCTCTCTTTTTTTTTTTTTTTTTGAGTCAGAGTCTCACTACGTTGCCCAGGCTTGAGTGCAGTGGCACACTCACAGCCACTGTAGCGTCGACCCGCTGGGCTCTGGCTATCCTTCTGCCTCAGCCTTCCAAGCAGCCAGAACTACAGGCGCGTGCTACCTCACCCGGCTAATTTTTTTATTTATTGTAGAGACGAGGTCTCACCAAGTTGTCTGACTGGTCTCGAACCTGCAGACTCAGGCAATCCACTCACCTCGGCCTCCCAAAGTGCTGGGATTACAGGCTGAGACACAGAGCCCGGCCATATTCCTTAGTTTTCAACTAAGGACACTGATTAATACAGTTTATTCATGTGTACATCCTTATAAATTGGAACACCGCTGTTGTAAAGTGCTTTAGTATTGTATATCAAGATCCAGAAAAAAAATCATCTTTGACTCATTAATCTTCGTATAAGAACTTAAGGAAATAGTCCAAAGAAAAGAAATTGGAAAAATGAATGGAGAAGATTTAAAATTTCAAAGAACTGGAAACAATCTGAAGGCTCTTGAAAGGGGAAGAGTTAAGTCATTCGTGTCATACCGTTGGCAATCAGTAGGGTGCCAATGTTTCTACATGGTAGGGATTTGGGGTGTATTATTTTATAGGATGGAGACCAAGGAACTTAAAGCTGCATTTAGGCAGAGTGAATTCTCTTTTTATGTAGACTGAATATGTGTTTGGAATTGCTTGTGAAAAATGAATGATGAGATTGGAGGGCAATGAAACCTGCCCCAATCATCTCCCTATTGGCAAACAATTACACAGTGGATAAAATAATGATTAAGATGTTTATGCAGTAAATAGAAAAAACATGTGATATATTATTAAGGAAATAGAGTAAAACACAAAATCGTATCCATGCTGTGACTACTACTGGATACATAAAAAATTGAAATGGACATTTGAGTCAAGTCTGAAAGCAAACTGAAAAATAGTATGATTTAATGAGTGGCAGAATTGTCAATAAATTTTTTTTTTCTTGTTTTCTACCAATGTTGTTCAATGCTATGACTATCTTTATGTTTTGTAAAATTATCTTTTTTATTTTAAAGATGTGGGGTACAATTCAGGATTAAGTGTACAAATGTTCATTATGCAGGTACCCTTGTTGATGAGGTAGGCCCCCCTTCCCTGGCAGAATCCCACTACTGCCAATCCCAGCCCCCTCCCCTGGCAATTTCCCACTACTGATAATCCTTTTCCTATAGTATTACAATAATTGTTCAAGGTCCACTTATGAATGAGAACATGTGATACTCAGTTCTTTGTTTCTGTGACAGATCACTCAGTATTATAGACTCTTAGTCCCTCCAAGTTGCTGTGAAGTTCGTAATTTTGTCCTTCTTTATGACTGTGTAATATTTCATTGTGTATATGTACCACATTTTTTTTATCTAGTTCACTTTCGGTAGGCAGCACAGTTGGTTCCATGTTTTTGCTATTGTGAACAATGCTGCAATAAACATAAGTGTACAGGTATCTTTTTAATAGAGTGATTTGAGTTCCTCCGGGTATATTCCTAGTAGAAGGATTGTGGGGTCACACAGAAGGTCGATTTCTAGAATTTTAGGAATTGCCAAACTGTTTTCCACAGAGGTTGTACTAGTTTACACTCCCACCAATAGTGTAGAAGTGTAACCTTTTCCCCGCATCATTTTTAGCATCTGTTGTTTTTTGAGTTATTGATGATGGCCATCTTGACTGGAGTTAGGTGGTATCTCAGTGTGGTTTTAATTTGCATTTCTTTGATGACTAGTGAGGCTGAGCATTTTTTCATGTATCCGTTGGCTGTTCATGTGTCTTCTTTTGAGAAGTACCTATTCACATCTTTTCTCCACTTTGTAATGGGGCTGACTTTTTTTTTTCTTTTCGGCACATTTGAGTTCCTTGTAGATCCTAGATGTTAGCCCTTTGACAGATAAACAGTTGGCAAATAGTTTTTCTCAGTCCATGAGCTGTCTCCCTGTTCCTTTGATGGTTTCTTTGGCTTTGCAGAAACTTGTCAGTTTGATGAGGTCCCACTTGTATATCTTATCTCTTATGGCATTGGTATTTGGGGTTATGATCAGGAATTGGTTGCCAGTTCCAATTTCCATAAGGATGTCTCCTGCATTTTCTAAGGTTCTTATAGTTTGAGGTTTTGCATTTAGGTCTTTGATCCATTTAGAGCTGACTTTTGTATATGGTGATAGGTAGGGGTCTTGTTTTAATCTTCTGCATGTGGTCAGCCAGTTTCCTGGCACCATTTACCGAATAGGTTCTCCTCTCCCCAATGGTTGGTGATGGAAGCTTTGTCAAAGATGAGTTGGTTGAGAAATTGAGATTTTGCTTCTGGCATCTCTATCCTGTTCCATTGGTCTATATGCCTATTCTTGTACCAATACCAGGCTGTTTTGATTATTGTAGCTTTATAATAAAGTTTAAAGTCTGGGAGTGTGATGCCTCCAATTTTTTTGTTTGTTTTGCTGAGGATTGTTTTGGTGATTCATGGTCATTTATGTTTCCATATTAATTTCTGTATTGTCATTTCCAGATCTGAGAAGAATACTTCTGGTAATTTAATGGATTCTTTTTCCATTTGTTTGTATCATCTTTGATTTCTTTGAGCAATGTTTTGTAGTTTTCGTTGTAAAGGTCTTTCACGTATCTGGTTAGGAAGATGCCAAGGTATTTGATTTTGGGTGTGTGTGTCTATGTGAATGGGATTGTGCTTTTTATTTGAGTTTCTATTTGTTTACTGTTGGTGTATAGAAATACAACTATCTTTTGCACATTTATTTTATACTATGTGACTTTTGCCAAGTCCTTTATCAGTGAAAGGAGGTTTTTGACAGATTCTGTTGGGTTTTCAAGGTATAGAATCATGTCATCTGCAAAGAAGGATAAGTTAACTTTCTCTTTTCCTATCTGGATACCTCTGATTTCCTTCTCTTGTCTGATTTCTCTAGTTAGGACTTCCATGTTGAACAGGAGGGGTAAGACTGAGCACTCTGTCTTGTTCTGGTTTTCAGGGGAAATGGTTCCAATTTCTGTCTGTTTCGCAGTATGTTGGCAGTGGGTTTCTCATAGATGGCTCTTACTATTTTGAGGTATGTTCCATCTATGCCTAGACATTCAAGGGTTTTTATCAAGAAGGGGTGCTGGATTTTATCAAAAGCTTTTTCTATGTCTAATGATATAATCATGTAGTTCTTGTCTTTACATCTATTGATATATTTAATTACATTTATAGTCTTGCGGATGCTGAAGCAGTCCTGCATCCCTGAGATGAAGCCTACTTGGTCATTGTGGATGATTTTTGAGGTGTGTTATTGGATCTGGTTTGCAAGAATCTTGTTGAAAATTTCAGCATCTATGTTCACCAAGGATATTGGCCTGTAGTTCTTTCTGTGTTGGGTCTTTACCCAGTTGGGGTATCAATGTGATATTAGCTTCATAAAATGATTTGGGGAGAGTTCCAGCTTTCTCAGTTGTCTGGAATACTTTCCACAGGATTGATATCAGCTCCTCCTTGTATGTTTTGTAGAATTCTGCTGGAAAGCCATCTGGTCCAGGGTTTTTGTTGTTGTTGTTGTTGTTTTCTTTTGTTTTGTGTCAGTACTTTTCTTATGACATAGTCAATTTCATGGGTTTTTATTGGTCTATTCAGGGTCTCATTTCTTCTTGTTTCAACCAGGGGAGGTTGTGTGATGTCAGAAAGTTCTCAGTTCATTTAGGTTTTCGAGTTTGTTTCCATACAGATACATAGTAATCTCTGATAATCTTTTGTATTTCTTCAGAGTCAGTTGTGACTTCATCTTTTGCATTCCTGATTGTGCTTATTTTGACTTTTTTTTTTGTTGGTCAGTCTAGCTAGGGGTCCATCAATCTTGTTTATCCTTTCAAAAGACCAGCTTTTGGTTTCACTGATTTTTTGTATTATATTTTTGTCTTCTGTGTCTTGAATTTGGGCTTTTATTTTGGTGATCAGGATTCTTCTGTTGAAGTTAGGGTTTTGGTGCTCTTCTTTTCCAGTTTCCTTGGGTAATTTGGTAGGCTGTTAACTTGTGATCTTTCCATTTTCTTCATGTATGTTTGTAGAGATACTAATTTCCCTCTCACTACTGCTTTCATGGCATCCCAGAGATTTTGGTAAGATGTTTCTTCATTTTCATTTGTTTCCAGGTATCTTTTAATCTCTGTTTTGATTACTGTGTTGACCCAGAAGTTGTTTAGCATCACGGTGTTTAGTGTCCATGTCTTTGTGAGTTTTGGGGAAACTTTGTTGGTGTTGATATTTATTTTTATTCCACTGTGGTCTAAGAAGGTGCATGGCAGAATTTCAATCTTATGAAATTTGTTTATGCTTGATTTATTTCCCAGGATGTGGTCAGTCTTAGAGTACATTCCATGTGGTGATGAGTAGAATGTAGATTCCGTGATTGTTGCGTTGAGTGTTCTGTAGGTATCAATTAAGTTCATTTGGTTAAGCATCATGTTGAGGTTCCAGATCTCCTTGTTGACTTTTTGTCTTGATGATCTGTCTAGGGTTGTTAGTGGGATGTTTAAGTCCCCAGCTATGATAGTGCTAGAGTCAATATTTTTTTTTTAGCTTACCTAAAAGCTGCTTTATGAAAGTTGGTGCTCCTGTGTTGGGTGCATATGTTTAGGATGGGTAATTCTTGTTGATGGATTGAACCTTTTATCATTATGTAGTGACCTTCCATATTTTTTTTAATTTTTGATAGCTTAAAGAGTATTTTGTCTGATATTAAGATTGCAACTCCTGCTTTCTTTAGTGTTCTGTTCGCCTGAAAATTTTTTTCCATGCTCTTACTTTGAGTCTTTGAATGTCCTTTCTGGTGAGATGAGTCTCTCAGAGACAGCATACTGTTGCCTCATAATATTTTATCCAATTTGACATTCTATGTCTTTTCAGTGGTGCATTAAGTCCATTCACATTCAGGCTAAGTATTGAGATGTGAGAGTTTATCCCTGTCATGAGGTTCTTATACAGTTTGTTATTGTTGCTACAGTTTGTTTATTTGTTTGTTGTCTTTGTTGTGACTTTTGGGTAGATTCATGCATGTTTTTTATCTTTTTCCTGCATTCTTGTGAAGGGCATTGTTGTTCTTTTTTTCCTTTCTTCTGTCTTTAATACTTTTTTATTATAAAGATGTGGGGTACAATTCAGGGTAGCTATACAAACGTTGATTATGCAGGTACCCTTGTGGATGAGGTGTGCCCCCCTCCTCTAGCAGTTTCCCTCAACTGCCACTCTTACCCCACCTCCCCTGACAGTTTCCCACTACTGCCAATCCCTTTCTTATAGTATTATGAGAATTGTTCAAGGTCCACTTATGAGTGTGAACATATGGTACTCTGTTCCTTGTTTCTGTGATAAATCACTGAGTATGATTGACTCTAAATCCATCCAAGTTGCTTCAAAGTCCATATGTTTGTCCTTCTTTATGGCTGCATAATATTCCATTGTGTATATGCACCGCATTTTTTTTAATCCAGTTCAGCTTTGATGGGTGGCATGGTTGGTTCCATGTTTTTGCTATTGTGAATAGAGCTGCAACAAACATACTTGTTCAGGTATCTTTTTTGTAGAATGATTTGAGTTCCTTCAGGTATATTCCCAATAGGGGAATTACTGGGTCATATGGAAAGTCAATTTCTAGTTCTTTCAGAAATCATCACACTGTCTTCCAGACAGGTTACACTAGTTTGCATTCCCACCAGCAATGTACAAGCATTCCTTTTTCTCCACATCTCACTAGCATCTGTTGTTGTTTGTTTTATTAATGATGGTCATTCTTACTAAGGTTAGGTGGTATTTCAGTGTGGTTTTGATTTTCACTTCTCTGATGATAAGGAGGCTGAGCACTTTCTCACGTGTCTGTTGGCTGCCTATATATCTTCTTTTGAGTAGTATCTATTCGTGTATTTTGCCCACTTTTTAATGGGGCTGTTTGTTTTTTTTTCCTTTCGGTGCATTTGAGTTCCTTGTAGATGCTAGATTTTAGGCCTTTGTCAGATATATTTGGCAATTTTTTTTCCTGTTCTGTGAGTTGTCTCCCTGCTATCTTGATGGTTTCTTTTGCTTTTCAGAAGCTTGTCAGTTTGATGAGGTCCCACTTATCTATCTTATTTCTTATGGTATAGGCACTTAGGGTTCTGATCAGGAATTGGTTGCAAGTTCCAATTTCCATAAGTATGTCTCCTGCATTTTCTAAGATTCTTATAGTTTGAGGTTTTACATTCAGGTCTTTGATCCATTTAGAGTTAATTTTTGTGTATGGTGATAGGTAGGGGTCCTGCTTCAATCTTCTGCATGTGATCAGCCAGTTTTCACAGCACCATTTACTGAATAGGTTCTCCTTTCCTAATTGGTTGTTGTTGAAGGCTTTGTCAAAGATGAGTTGGTTGAAAATTTGAGACTTTGCTTCCGGGATCTCTATCCTGTTCCATTAGCCTATGTGCCTGTTCTTGTACCAATACCAGGCTGTTTTGATTACTGTAGCCGTATAGTAAAGTTTGAAGTCTGGAAGTGGGATACCTCCTGCTTTGTTTCTTTCGCTAAGGATTGTTTTGGCTATTCATGTTTCCATATGAGTTTCTGTATTGTCATTTCCAGTTCTGAGAAGAATGATGTTGGTAACTTAATGGGTATTGCATTGAATCTATAAACTACCTTTAGTAGGATGGACAACTTAGCAATGTTGATTCTTCCTATCCATGAGCATGGAATATTTTTCATTTTTTGTGTGTGTCTTCTTGGATTTCTTTGAGCAGTGTTTCGTAGTTCTCATTGTAAAGGTCTTTCACTTCTCTGGTTAGGAAGACGCCAAGGTATTTCATTTTTTGTGTGTGTGGCTATTGTAAATGGGATTGTGCTTTTAATTTGGGTCTCTGCCTGCTTGTTGGTATAAGGAATGCAACTGTCTTTTGCAATTTATCTTGTACCCTGAGACTTTGCCAAAGTCCTTTATCAGTGCAAGCAGGTTTTTGACAGATTTGCTTGAATTTTCAAGGTATAGGATCATATCATCAGCAAAGAGGGATAACTTGAATTCCTCTTTTCCTATTTGGATACCCCAATTTCCTTCTCTTGTCTAATTGCCCTAGCTGGGACTTCCAACATAATGTTGAATAAGAGTGGTGAGATTGGGCAGCCTTGTCTTGTACCAGTTTTCAGGGGAAATGTTTCCAGTTTCTGTCCATTTAGCAATATGTTAGCTGTGGGTTTATTGTGTTACTTACTATTTTGAGGTATGTTCCTTCTATACCTAGGTGTTTTAGGGTTTTTATCAAGAAGGGATGCTGGATTTTATCAACAGCTGTTTCTGCATCTAATGATGTAATCATGTGGTTCTTGTTTTTACATCTGCTGATGTATTTAATTACATTTATGGTCTTGCAGATGTTGAACCAGCCCTGCGTCCTGGGGATGAAGCCTACTTGGTCATGGTGGATGATTTTTAAGATGTGTTTTTTAATCCAATTTGCTAGAATCTTGTTGAGGGTTTTTGCCTATATACTCATAAGGGATATTGGCCTGTAATTCTCTTTTTTTTTGTTGGATCTTTACCCAGTTTGGGTATCAATGTGATGTTAGCTTTGTAAAATGATTTGGAGATAATTCCATCTTTCTCAATTGCCTGGAATACTTTCAATAGGATTGGTATCAGCTCCTCCTTGTACATTTTTTAGAATTCTGCTGGAACACCATCCAGTCCCGACCTTTTTTTGTAGATAAGTTATGTATGATCGAGTCAATTTTCTGGGTTGTTTTTGGTCTATTTATTGTCTCAACATCTTGTTTGAAACTGGGGAGGTTGTGTGATGTCAGAGTGTCCTCCGTTTCATTTAGGTTATCAAGTTTGTTCCATATAGGTGTACATAGTAATCTCTGATAATCTTTTGCATTTCTCAGGGTCAGTTGTGATTTGCTCTTTTGTTTTTCTGATTGTGTTTATTTGGGCTTTTTCTCTCTTTTTTTGGTCATTCTTGCTATGGGTCCATCGATCTTGTTAATTCTTTCAAAGAACCAGCTTTTTGTTTTGCTGATGTTGTCTATGATATTTTTATTTTCTATGTCCTGTATTTGCTCTCTTATTAGGTGATTTGGATTCTTTTGCTAAAGTTGGGGTTTTGGTGGTCTTCTTTTTCCAGCTCCCTTAGGTGATTTGTTAGGCTCTCAACTTGTGATCTTTCCGTTTTCCTGGTGTGTGCTCGTAGAGATATAAATTTCCCTCTTAGAACTGTTTTCATGGCATCCCAGAGGTTTTGGTAAGATGTTTCTTCATTTTCATTTGTTTCCAGAAATCTTTAATTTTTGCTTTGATTTCAGCATTGACTCAGTAGTTGTTCAGCATCATGCTGAATTTTTTGTTGGTGTTGATATTTATTTTAATTCCACTGTGGTTTGAGAAGGTGCATGGCAATATATCAACCTTATGGAATTTGTTTTTGCTTGATTTGTGGCCCAAGATATGACCAATCTTGGAGTACATTCAATGTGGTGATGAGTAAAATGTATATTCTGTGGGGGTTGGGTGGAATAATCTGTAGGTATCTATTAAATCTATTTGGTCAAGTGTCTAGTTTAAGTTCTGGATCTCCTTGTTGATTTGATTGACCTTGGGCTGTTAGTGAAGTGTTCAAGTCCCCTACTATAATAGTGTTAAAGTCAATACCTTTTTTGAGTTTACTTAGTAGTTGCTTTATAAATGCTGGTGCTCCAGTGTTTGGTGCGTGTATGTTTAGGATGGATATTTCTTGTTGATGGATTGAAACTTTTATCATTATGCAGTGTGCTTTTATATCTTTTAAAATTTTTGATAGCTTAAAGATTGTTTTGTCTGATATTAAGATCGTGACTCCTGCCTTCTTTTGTGATCAATTTACCTGGAAAGTCATTTTCTATCCTTTAACTTTGAGTCTCTGTGCATCCCTTGTGTTGAGATGAGTTTCCTGGATGCAGTAAATAATTGGGTCATGGTTTCTTATCCAGTTTGCCATTCTGTGTCTTTTCAATGGTGCATTTAGTCCATTCACATTCAGGCTGATTATTGAAATGTGATTGTTTATTGCTGTCATGGGATTCTTATAAGGTTTTTTCTTTGCTTGTCTTCTTTTGGCTTTGGGGTTGATGTATGTGTGTGTTTTAAAATTTATTGTTGTGCTGTATTCTCTGTTGATTCTCCGTTCTGCTGTTCTCTTGGGAAGTGTGTGATCATTCTTTTTTTTTTTTCTTTCTTTCTTCTGTGCTTAATACCTTTTTAAGTGTCTCCTGTAGAACTGGTCTGGAAGCTGCATAATCTCTTAGGGATTGGATGTCTGGGAAGGATTTTAACTCTCCATCATTGATGAAGCAGAGTTTGACTGAATAGGAAATTTTTGGTTGAAATTGTTTATCTTTGAGGACTTTGAATGTTGGACTCCAGTCCCTTCTTGCTTGCAGTGTTTCTGCTGATATGTCTGCTGCTATTCTGATTGGTTTTCCCCAGTAGGTAGTCTGACTTTTCGCTCTTGTTGCCTTTAGGATTTTTCTTTTGTGCCTACTTTGGGTAGGTGAATTACTATGTGTCTAATGGTAGCTCTTCTTATTTGATGTCTTGTGGGGGTTCTCTGTATCTCTTGTGCTTGGCTGGTCACATCTCTGGTGAGATGGGGAAAGTTGTCTTAGATTACCTCCTGGAATACTTGCTCCAACTTGTTCTCCATTTCCTTTTCTTCTTCTGGAATACCAATCAGGCATAGGTTCAGCCTCTTGATGTAATTGCACATCTCTTGTGGGTTTTGTTCTTTCTTTCTGAGTCTTCTTTATATTTTTTTTACAGATAAGGTTAATTCCATGTTCTGGTCTTCAAGTTCTGAGATTCTTTCTTTGGCTAGATTAATTCTGCTTTCCATGCTTGTCATCTTGTTATTTGTTTCCTGGATAAAATTTTTTTATTGCCAAAATTTCTTTTACATGTCCTTTCAATGTTGCATCTTGTCTTCTAGAGTCTTATTCACTCTTTACAACCATTTCCTAATCCCTGTTGTCTTCTGGGGCCAGTTGGTGACTTCCAAGGTCTGATTTTTTCAGGGGTTTTCTCTTTGTTACACTTGAAATTGACTGTGGGCTTCCTTTGGTTTTTCCTTATTTGTGACGGATCTCTTGTTTTTCTCTTTAGTTCATTATTCAGTGTCAACGGGAGAGTCTTTCACTTCTGATGTTTGCTTAGTCCTCTATTCTTCCCTGATCTGGGCTCTGGATTTGTTCTGTTTTGAAATAGGATGGTGGGTGGGAAACTTTGCTGTTACTTGTAGGTTTTGAAAGTTGAATAAAGTAGAGGATGGGGTGCTAGGATTCAGAAACTACTTGCAAATTACAATGTTCACTGATTGTGGCATGTGTTCCCTGAGACCCACTCCCCAGCACCGCTCTATATGATGATGCAAAGCAGAAACCAACAGAAAAAAACAATTGAATATACACACACACACACACACAGACATACACACACTCCCCAAAACAAACTGGAATAACAACAAAATGAAACAAAACAAACAACAACAGAAAATCAAGAAAACTGAACACTCACACACATGCCTAGCACAGAGTTAATGGAGAAGAAAAACAGAAAGACTGAAAAAAAAAGGAATTCAGGTTGAACCCTCCCACATATATTGACACACACTTTAAACTATAAAAAAAAATAATAAACCAGAAGAACAAAAGAGCAAAAATAAACCAACAACAAAAACAAAATTGAAAGATGAACACTCAGTCATTCACATACACACATAAATAGAAAACAACAAACAAAAGAAGAATGAAACAGAAAAAGAAAAGAAAAAAAGAAAAAGAATTGAGGGAGCAGATCAAACCCTCACATACACATTTATGCACAAAGGAAAAATATTTTTAAAATAGATGAACTAACAAACAGGCAAAAAAATTTTTTCTAATTAAAAAAAAATTTTTTTAAAGACCTGCCCTCCTGTCGTAGACTCTGTAATTGTTCCTTTAGTCTGGTCTCTCCTGCAGCACTTCCACCTCCTTCACTCTCTCCCCAGTGTCTGGAGCAGGGAAGGAGGAGGGGCAGTGGATGTGGGTGGGTCTTCAGTCCTCCCCTCCCACTCTCATATGGTCAGGGAGATCTCCTCCAGTTGGGAGGTGAGGGATTGTCTCTTATCCACATGTATACTCACAGAGAGTGCCCCAGCCAGACCTATCCTAGTATGGAATTCTCCTATTATTACAACTGATGTCCTGGCTCTGCCTGGGCTTGTCCCTCTCTGTCGTGGTCCAGCTGTGTGGGTCTGACAATTAGAGGATTGCTGGGGAGGAGGGAATTTGGGTCAGCCCTAGACTCACCACTGATCTCTTGGGAGTCCTTCCTTATCCTTTTCTGGCCACACACTTTGGATCAGGCTAGGCTGTGGGTCATGGTCAATCCCTGAGTAGTTGATCCTCCAGTCACAGAGATTAGGGCTGTTGCTCCATAGTGAGCCAGTGGGAGCACTATCCTGCCCCACTCTCAAGATGGTGGTGGCGTGCCTCGCTTGTCCTCTTCTGTGGGACTCTGCCTCTGGACTCCCTCCACAGTCCCTGCTGCCAGTGCCCAGCTAGGCGCTGAAGTAGTGAGGCAAAGCCTGGAGTCAGCAATCTTCCTGCTGCTGTGGTGAAGCAGAGCCTGGGGTGGTAGTCTCTCCCCACCACTTCTCCACAGGAAAACTTGTTCATTTAAAAAAGAAAATAACACTCATTTTCTGAGATCTGGGAAGAGCCAGGGACCAAGCAGAGAAGCTGCAGCACCAGCTGTTGCACCAGGGCCCTGGCCACTTGCTCACAAGTCCCCACTTAGTCAGTCTCTCCCAGTATTTTCTTCACAGTAAGGGTTTTGTTGATTTTTTAAAAATGGCACTTAGCTTCTGTGTCCCAGGAATTGCTAGGGTATAAACCCAGCAGCTGCAGCACCAGGAGAGCACTGGCCGCTAGCTCCTTAGCTCTCACTCAGGCAACCACTCACATGCCCACTCACTCACCAGCATATAAACAAAATTTTCCATACACTCACTCACTCACACCAGGACTCATATAGTCTGACTGGCTCAGCCGCCATCATCCTGACCCCTGTCCTTAATATTCTCTTAAGTTTTTCTTGTAGAACTGGTCTGGAGGCAGCGTAAACTCTTAGGGATTGAATGTCTGGGAAGGATTTTAACTCACCATCACTGATGAAACTTAGCTTAGCTGAGTAGGTAATTCTTGGTTGAAATTGTTTATCTTTGAGAACTTTGAAGATTGGGCCCCAAGCTCTTCTAGCCAGAAGTGTTCTGTAGATAAGTCTGCCGCTATTCCCTGGCAGGTAGTCTGACCTTTCTCGCTTGCTGCCTTTAGGATTTTTTTCTTTTATACCTACTTTGTGTAGGTGAATTACTATGTGTCTAATGGTAGCTCTTCTTATTTGATGTCTTGTGGGGGTTCTCTGTATCTCTTGTGTTTGAATAGCAATGTCACTGCTGTGATGAGGGAAGTTTTCTTGGATAATTTTATGGAATGTTTGTTCCAGGGTGGTCTCTATCTCTCTGTCTCAGGGATTCCAATTAATCTTAGGTTTGGCCTCATGAAATAATCGCTCATCTCTTGGAAGTTTTGCTCTGTCTTTTTAAGCTTCTTTTCTATGTTTTTAACAGTTTGGGTTAGTTCCGTATTTTGGTCCTCAAGCTCTGAGATTCTTTCTTCTGCTTAGCTATTTCTGCTTTCCATGCTTATCAGTTTGTGACTTATTTCATTCACTGTATTCTTTATTGCTGTTATCTCAGTTATCAACTCTTTCATTCTTTCTTCTTGTCTCTCCTCATTTCTATTTATTCTCTGTATTAATATCTTGATATCTGGGTTTGTGGTTTGAGATCAGTCATTTCTGGAGGCACTTCATTGTTTGAGTTCCAGTGTCTGTATTCTCAGTGACTGACCTCCCAGGAGTCTGTGAGACTCATATTCTTCTTTTGGTTTTCCTCCCCCCACTTTTTTTTAACCTACTCTTTAATTCTGTTGTTCAGTGATGAGGGATAGCTTTTATTTCTGTTTGCTCAATCTCTTATTCTTCCTTATGTAGATTCTCTGGTTTTGTTAAATTCTGGAGCTGGACTAGGGGTTGGAGCCTGTGCTTTTTTAGTTTTGAAATTTAATTGAGGAGGAGCTGTGATTCAGAAGCTATCTGAAGATCCCAGTATCTGCTGATAGGTGTGTGGGCCTCCTAGAACCCACTTTCCACTGCCTTACAGTCTGTTCATGCAGTGGGGGTGTCTGTTTGCCCCCCTACTCGCTGTTGCTGCTGTCAAATCTCCTAATCAGGTCTGTTGTGTCTGCACCTGTTCCAGCGTGTAGGAGGGTTGTCTGTCTCTCCGAGTCTGATAAGATAATATCCTCTGGGTCCCAAGATGGAGGCTGAGTGGAGATGGGCGGAGCAATGCAAGTCTGGGACTGAGAAGATAGTGCCTCTCAGCAACCTGTCATCAGTCTTGTAGCTTTATTCCAGATGTCCACTACCTGTCTTCTCGTGCCAGGTCTGCTGCTGCAGGTGATGGTATGGATTGGGTGCCAGTGCTGAGGGGCAGCTGTTCTCTGCTGCCTCCTCACAAGAGATCCCTGAGAATGGCAGATGATCCTGTGCACCTGGCTTTCCAATCTCAGGGCAGTGGGGGTTTGCAGTCACCTCCGGAGGAGAGCCCCGGGCTCATGAACTCGAGTCTTCCCTCAGATGGACTTTCACTCACCCATCGGCACACATCCACTCATGCAGAGAGTCTTTATGGACACTCGCTTTTGTGGAGACTCTCATAGTCTGACCTGTTCCGTCTCCATCTTGCCCAGAAGTGCAAAATTATCTTAGGTGTTCAAAATTATATGTTTTCTTCATTATAACAATATGGCTGCCTGCTCAGTGAGGATGTCTTTGACACCTTTTGTCTTTTTGACAGTTAGACTCACTCTGGACCCTTGGTAACTTGGCTACTTTGGGAGTTCATGGATCCACGGGGCCAAAAGGAAGATAAATCAGGGTATGAAATCACCAGTCACTTGGGTCTTTCCACCAGAACTGTAAATATACACCTGTTCATGTAGAGAATGAGTGGCTGCTGGTGAAAGAGTAAACTGGCAAACCTCTTTGGCATTCTTTAATAAAGTTGGAGCTATCCATACCTTATGACCCAGAAACTCCACTCCTAGGTATTTACCTTGGAGAAAGTATTGGCACATATGCATCAGTAAGTATGTACAGGAATGTTTATAACAGCACTCTTCCTATTCACTGAAAACTAAAAACAACTTAAATGTCTATCAACAGCAGAATGGACTAAAAACGAGTAAGTAAATATATGGTGTAATCATGTAATACTAAATGACAATGAGTAAATGTAAATTACATTTATTTATTATTTATTTTAGAGTTGTGGGATACATGGGAGGATTTGCTACATAAGCAAATTGCATGCAAGTGGGGTTTGAGCTTCTAGTGAGCCCTCCCACCCCCTGGTTGTGGACATGGTACCCAGTGGGTGATCGTGTGCCCCTTATACCCTCTACCACTCTCCTTCCCAGCCTTTTTGTTCATGTACTCAATGTTTAGGGTCCACTTATGAGTAAGAACATGTGGTATTCAGTTTTTTGTTTCTATGATAGTTCATTTAGAATGACGGTCTCCAGTTGCATTCATGTTGCTGCAAAGGACATGATTTTGTTCTTCTTTGTGGCTACATAGTATTCCACCATGCATATACACCACATTTTCTTCATCCAGTCCACTTGATGGACATCTGGGCTGGTTCCATGATTTTGCTATTGTGAATAGTGCTGCAATAGACATACATGTGCAAGTATCTTTTTGGAAAAAAAGAGAAATTTATATTCCATTGGGTATATATTCCCAGAAGTGAGATCACTGGATTGCATGGTAGCTCAATTTTCAGTTCTTTGAGAAAATGCCACACTGCTTTCCACAAAGGTTGAACTATTATAGCTTACAGTGTAGATGCATTCCCTTTTCTCCATAGCCCTGCCAACATCTGTTGTTTTTTTGACTTATTAATTATAGCCTTCCTGACCAGTTTGAGATGGTATTTCATTGTAGTTTTGATTTGCATTTTTCTGGTGATTAGTGAAACTGGGCATTTTTTCATTTTTGTCGGCTACTTGTATGTCTTCCTTTGAGAAATACATGTTCATGTAAACTACATTTAAACCCAACAAAATGGATGAAGCTCAGCAGCATAATAATGAAAGCAGCAAGATATATGAGAGGTGACCCAAGAAACCAGGAATTTATTTATTAAAAAACTATGTACTTATTCTTACATGTTTAAACTTCAGTCATCTGCAAAGTACTCTCCATTTGATGCAATACACCTATCAAATTTCTTTTTCCACTGCTCAGTTATTGAACTTGTCGATTTTGATGCCTTTTAGTACTTCTGCCATTTTTTGTTTTACCTCTTCCACATTGACAAAATATTTCCCTTTGAGAACTTTTTTCATCTGGGGAACAAAAAAAAAAAAAGTCATTCCGGGTGAAAAGAAAGGGGGGGGCATGGGGATCATGCAATTTTTGGTAAAAACAAACAAACAAACAAACAAACTGCTGAACACTCAGTCTGGTGTGGGCAGGTGCATTGTCGTGGTGGAAGAACCAGTCACCTGTTTGCCACAAAAAAAATTCACTGAAGCCAAATGCAGCCTCTCACAACAACGACAGCTGGTATGATACCATTGGGTTCCTAGAACACCTACCTGGCAGGGGAAGCCTTACTACAAAAGGTTTGCTCTCCAAAAGATAATTCCAGTTTTCTGGGAGGAGGACCCCCCTTTACATGCTCTGATTCTATCCATAAGAAGTTTAGAAACAGGCACAATTAAACTATGCCATTAAGGGATGGCTACAAAATTGGTAAAACTATCATGTTATAAAATGATTATCACAAATGTCAAGGTACTGAGGAGGAAAGGGGAGAGGGATCTTCTTTGGAAAGGGGTACATTGGGTTTCTGGCCTGGCAATGTTCTTTTTTGGTTATATGGTGCTTTTGCAGATATTCCCCATTTTTCATTAAACAGTGAGACATTTGTATTTTATGCTTCCTTCTGTGTGTATGTTATAGTTTATATTTTAATTAAAAAAATTTTTTTTTAGAGATGAGGTCTCCTTATATTGCCCAGGCTGATTTTGAACTCCTGGTGTCCTCCTGTCTCAGCATCCCAAAGTGCTGGGGTTCTAGGCATGAGCCACAACACTTAGCAGTTTCTTTTATTTATTTTTTAATGAAAAAGAGGAGACTAACAAAAAGGTCTGTGTGTCAGGGGTGAGGCAGTGGAGAAATCACCTTTTCAAGAATCAGAATGTACCTTTAAGTTATTGAAGTTAAGTTAAATTAGTTAAGATCTCGATAAATAAAACAGAGCCTTGATTTCGTTAGGAATGAGGAGCAAGGGTCAGAAGCACTATTTAATGAATAAATGTGATCTTTTGAATTCCTTGATGGAAGATCTTGACCACCAGGAATTGTGCTCTTAAAAGGCTAGGGGCAGTGGAAATGAGAGCTCTCTGTGGGTCCTGGAGGCTGGCGCATGGAAAGAAGGAGTACTCCTTTGTTCACGCCTAAATCTCTCCTGCCTCTTTACCCTCATCCAGTACTGATTGAGAAACTCAAGAGGGAGGCTTGGACCTTCCAACAGAGAAGTTTCTGGATCCAAATGAGTGTTGTTCATCACCGTCATGAAGTCGTGAACACAGGCAAGCTTATTAACTGGCCAATTCCCATAGGATTTGGAGGCCCATGGAAGCACTCTGAAATGAAGGAAGACAACATTTCAAGGACTGTTAGCCTGAAGGCAGGACTGGAAACATTTAAAATGAATCCTAGACTAGCAGAGAAGTGAGGAATGTCCACCCGACTCACTCTCCTGCTTATAAACTGCAGCCCAAGTTAAGCCTTATTGAACTCTCCTCAAACTGACTTGGAAAGCAAAACACCTACCAGTTGTTCAGTTGACTGGTCAACGTGGATGGTCTGTCTCATACTAAACATTCTACTGAGAACCAGATGACTATGTCACTAACTGTGCATTTGCAATCTATCATTTTAAAGCTCAAGAAATGAGGACTCTGACTGGCTTAAGTTTAGTGTTGTGTTCCTGGCATGCTGTTAAAATGGAAACTTGGAAAGAAGCAGAAGAGATTACTTTTTGCTCTTGCAATGAAGTGCTGAGCCCAGCTTTCTATTGACTGGGTTATTTTATAATTCTGTGGGGGCAGAGGTGAACTTGTAGATTCTTGTCTGATAGAGGTGTAAATAATTTCTGTCTGATGGGACAGAAAACAAAAACCTCAAAGATTTTAGTTTTGACCCTGTTGGGCATTAACCAGTTTTGTATATAACCTAGCAATCTTATGCTAGCACTGTCCTAAAGATCTGGTTCCTTAAATACTCTTTGGACAGATCAGCTTGACATCCATGAGGGAGTAAGGGAGAAGTCTTTCCTCTGTTGAAAGACCATGTGAAGAATGTGGTGTCTTATCCAAAAAGACAAGCTGTAGACTGGAAGAAAATATTTGCAAACCACATATCCAACAAATAAAAACTCAAAAATTAATGTTTTGTTAAAAAGAGCAATCCAATTAAAAATGGGCCGAAGATGTGAACAGACATTTCACTAAAGATGGTAAATAAGCACATGGAATGATGTTCAACAGCATTAGCTAGGGAAATTAAAATTAAAACTCCAGTGAGATAGCACTATATAACCTATCAGAATTGTGAAAATAAAAAATAAGTAACAATACTAAATGC
Organism: Tarsius wallacei; assembly: GCA_963574415.1. Lineage (NCBI taxonomy): Eukaryota > Metazoa > Chordata > Mammalia > Primates > Tarsiidae > Tarsius > Tarsius wallacei. The sequence goes on from CAUYQG010108418.1 coordinate 39,137, forward strand.
TGGTAAGGCATACAGAGAAATTGAGTCACTCAGACATTGTTGGTAGGAATGTAAAGTGGTACAGGCACTCTGGAAAACAGTTTGGTACTTTCTTTACGACTAACAGAGATACCCATATGATCCAGCAACTGCACTCTGGGGCATTTTTACCAGAAAAATGAACTTATGTCCATTCCAAAAGCTGTACAGAAATGTTCATAGCAGCTTTATTCATAATAGTCAAAACTGGAAACAGTCCAGAGGTCCTTCAGTGGATGAATGACTGAATAAACCAAGACAGTCCATACCACGAAATACTACTCAGCAGTAAAAAGAAACAAACTATCGCTATGTGTATCAACTTGGATGAATCTCCAAGGAATTATGATGAGTGGCGGGGGGGGGGGGGGGGGGGGGGCAAAAAAAAAATAGATAGTAAGACAGCGCGGGGGGGGGGGGGGGGGTGGGGGGCATGGGGGGGGTGGGGGGGG